>PVKH010002015.1:0-28388 GCA_004027955.1 Chaetophractus vellerosus
TCTTTATCTTTCATTACAGTAACTTTTACAGCTGTGCCATCCTTGTAAATAATCTGGTATAAGTCATTGTTTGTTAGGGAAAAGGGCAAGTTGGAGATATACACTGTACTTTTTCTTGGAGCCAGTTCACCACTCATTTCTTCAGCTGAGGCGTGTCAGAGAGACCAGAAGAGTGAGGCCTGGAGGCTCAGCTGGGGCTCAACCCTGACTATTTCTTGTTCCACGCAGCAGCTTTTTTTTTTTTTTTTTTTAAAGATTTATTTATTTTATTACATATCTCCCCTCCCCACCGCTGCGGCGACGTGCTGAGACCGGTCTTGGGACCAGATTGAAGTTTCTTAAATGCTATTTAAAGGAGCTTGAACCTTATTCTGTAGACATCATGACTCTAATGCAAGTAAAAAAAGAGAATGAGTTTTTGGTGGAAAACCTTGGGGATGACAAGAACAAAGTAAAAGAAAGAGAAACTAGAAGCCAAGAGACCGATTAGATGATTGGAATAATGGAAACAGAATCACAAAGACATCAACTTGGGCTGAAACAGAATATCTGCAGAAATGGAAGGAAGATGGATTTAAATGTGATGTCAGTGGCACAGGCTGAATTAACATCAGATAGGGGCCTAAGGGTAAGGGAAGAGTCAAAGATGACCTCAAGACTTCAAGGTTTCCTAACAGGCAGAAAGAGGAATATGTTTGGGGTGAGATGAGGATACTTTTTTTGCAAAAGAATTGATTAAGCAGATATTTCAAGATTCTAATACTCTCCATAGTAGATATAGTACTTTGCTTCTTGTATCTCATGCTATAGAAAATTCCATGTTTGGAGTTGCTATACATAAGAGGATATTGGTACATGTTGATATATGAGCCTAACATGAAATATGAGTTTTTGCAAGTTTGTTATATTATCTTTTTAACATGATACTACCACAAATAACTTTTTTAGTCTTCAAGAGACCTATGAAGCCAAAAGACATGAAATCTATGGTGAACGTCAGAGGAAGGAGGAAGAGATGAAGCAAATGTTTGTGCAGCGAGTAAAGGAGAAAGAAGCCATATTGAAAGAAGCTGAAAGAGAGGCACGTACTGCTGGTTTGATGTGATTTGCATTTGTTTTTTAGGTATCCTATTAATTTGGGGGATTTATCTCAAGTATTTAGTTAAGATGTTTTTAGAAGCTATTTGTTGTTCTTTAATAAGTAGCAAGCTGCATTAATGGCCAGTCTTTCAATACAGACTTTTAAAATATCGTAGTTTGAAGTCAAGCTTAAAATTTTGACCTTTTAAAAGCAAATATTTTTCCATTAAAAATGGTTTAACAGACTTAATGGACTAGGTTACTAAGAAGTGTTTTAAATATCTTAGAGATGAATATAGAATCTGTTTAAAACACCTGATTTGTTCTATAGCATCTTCAGTGAGAACAAGAAAAGTGCTAGGTGTGGCTTGATGAGACCTTTTTGAAGGTTTTTGGGGTTGTTTGGTATGAAATGGGTAACTGTGAAACCTGTTAAGTAGCTTTTCTTTGCCTTTAAGCTCGGGCTTTCTGGATAGATCTGGGTGACCTCCAGATAACCTTAGTATAAGAAAACATTGCCAGTGAATTTCCTCTGGTTCTCCAAGCAACAAATTTAGTTTCATTTTATTTAGTTAAGCTATTTTCTAGATACCTAACAACAGTATAAATGGCACATTTATGATGAGGGTCATTTTACTGCAGAAAGGAATTTCTAAGAGAAGACAGAAATGTTAATAAAAATGAACTTGATGATACCAGAGCTCTTGAATAGTTATTTTTAAAGTAATTTAAATTTGCAAATTTATTATTTCAAGTACACTTTGAGTACTTGCTATTTACATGAACCATAAAGTAGATGGTTTTGTAAAATCAATAATCTGCTAATTTATCTTATTTATAATTTGAATTTTAACATCATATTTTGAAAATATCCAAACAACAGATAATTGAAAGTGCAAGGCACTGGTATCTTCCTACATAGATTTAACAATGAACATTTTGCTATATTTACTTATTCATATGTGTGTATGTATGCATTTATGTGTGTATTTTTCCATTGTTCACCTGAAAGAAAGTTGCAGATATTATGACACGTCCCCAAGAACTTCAGCATGCATCTCTTAAGCATAAGCTCACCCTCCTACGTAACCATCTAAGAAAATTGTCATAATATCATCTAATAACTAATCCATATTTAGTTTCCCCAATTGTTTCTTTTTGATTGTTTAATTTTTGTTTTTGAACGAGGATTTAGTCATGGACCACATGTTGCATTTGGATGTTCTGTCTCTTTAAATTCATATTTAGAGTTATTTTAAAATGTAAATATTGCAGTGAGTTACAATGAGTAGGAAAAAAGGGTGATGAAGTTTTTTCTTAAATTGGTAGGTTCATCCTTAAGGTGGTAGCAGGTAAAACTCGTTAAAGAGTTTATTATCTCTGTCACAATTCTTAGTTTCATCCATGAGAAGAAAGAAATGATGTCGAAGTGGTTTATAGCTTTAAAAATGTTAAAAATCCAATATAAGAATATTTTGTTTAAATGTATATTTATTGTTTAAGAGGAGAATTGAAAAATCAGGGAGACCAAATGATTGAGAGAAAAAGAGATAAATCACGTGTCAGTTAGTGATTTGTAGATTTTTGTTTGTTATTTTGTCTTTTGTTTTTTTTGGTTCAAGTAGTTATGTCACCGAGGGTATTAAAAGATGAAGCTAATTTTGTTAAAGACCGAAGTTGTCACAAGAGTTCCACTCTGTCTCTTATTTAACTGGAAAGACAGATTTTGATGACTTGTTTATTAATATTACAAAGCATCTCATGACCAGTTTTTATCCTTTATAGCCAGTAATGCTAAGACTTGGAAGGAGAGTTAATCGCATGATCAGAGTTAGTGGGATTATTGATCCAGTCACCAATCCTTCCGCTCGAGACCAAGAATGGTCAAATTAAGGACTGGGGAACTGTATAATATATTGTCTTAATTAGGACAGTTTTAAGAGGGAAAGGAGGTTTACTAATAATTACGCTGGGGCAACAAGTGTCTATAAACCAGGTGTCTCAGGGCATACTGAGACATTTGGCCACCCAACGCTTGGCTTTTGACATTTTAAGCTATTTATGTCAATAAAATACTGGGAGTCACTAGAAAAAAGAAAACCTCTTGGTGACAAAATATTAAATTCTTGATTAGAGAATCTTATTTAAAATACCATCAATATTTTTATGACTCAAATACCCCTTAATTTATCTTTTGCATAAATCTGTATTTTCATATATAGTTATTTTAGTTTTCCAGCTACTAAAACAAATAATGTTCAATGGGGTGGCTTAAGCAACCAGAATTTTTTGATTTACGGTTTTGAGGGTAAGAAGAGTCCAAAATTGAGGCATTGGCAAGGCGTTGCTTTCTTCCTGAAGACGGTGGTGTTCTGGGGTTGCTGCCAGCCATCCTTGGATCCTTGGCTTTTCTGTCAAATGGCAGTGCACATGGTGAGGTCCTTTCCTCACTCCCAGGTTCCGTTGACTTCTAGCTTCTGGCTGCTCCCATGGCTTCTCTCAGTCTCACCTTCACTCTGCTTATAAAGTACTCCAGTAGTCTGGGTTAAAACCCACCCTGATTCAGTTAGGTCATACCACAACTGAAGCAACACCTTGAAGAGGTCTTATTTATACTAGGTCCACCACACCCACCAGAATGCAGACCAAGACCAAGAACATGTCCATACTGGGGTCCACAATGCAGTCCAGCATGGTCAGCTTTAAATTATATGCACTTATATAATAGTATGTGAACACTAGATAACTAGAAAAGGAGGAAGCAGAGAACAAATGGTATCTGGAAATACTGTTTAAATGTTACCCTTTCCACATCTTATTAACATCATTCTCGATGAGCTAATGAGGCATGTTATATATGACACAAATTTCCCACCCCCTTCCCTACTATGAGAAAAAATACAGTTTATATAGTCTCTTCAAAAAACACATAACCATTTTTGAAATATTACATTTCTGTGATTTTATGTGAAAGTGTTTCTTTGTAAGATTTTATTCATTTAATATTTATGCCTCTCCTACTTCCCAAAAGTGGTCTAGATGATTTACAATAAAAATGCAGATACATTTTAACCATGAAAACAAGAAGAGAATGGGAGCCTTATAACACAGGCAGGGAGCAGGGAGTTGCATAAAAGTGCAACTGAGAGCCTTGGTGCAGGGAAACTTCTTAAATGAACATACAGTCTTAGTTCTGATTTTCAGGCAGTCAAAGCGAAAGAAGGGACCACAGTGAGATACAAAGCTCAGACTAAAGATTTAATTAGTTAAGCAAGTGAAATGTTTTCTCTGGCATTCATTTCTAATTTCTAAAAATGATTAATTTTTAAAGGATCATTGAACAACAAACAGAATGTATAATAGCCTCAGAAGACTAGTGTTTACAAAAGATATGGCAGTGTCCTAAATCAGTTCTATAACCTAAAAAGCATTGATGACTAGTTAAACACAGCACAACTAGTTATCCCATTGCTTTTAAAAAAAATTTTTGAAGTATATAACTCATACATGAACATACATAAACAATAAGTATATAGCAATAGTTGTGACCTTACAAAACATACATACGTAACATCATACAGGGCTCTCATACCTCACCCTACCACAAATACCATGCATTGTTGTGAAACATTTTTAACTAATAATTAAAGTGCATCCTCTAAATACTACTATTAAAGTATTTCCCCCAACAATAATATAACCCTATTAGTATTATTTTTATATCATTTATACATGAACATACATAAACAATAAGTGTATAGTAAAAGTTGTAAACTTACACAGCCAACATTCATAACATCATACAAGGGTCCCATACATCAACCCTCCACCAACACCTTGCATTGTCGTGAGACATTTGTTACAAGTTGTGAAAGAATATTGTCAAACTTACTGCCAATTAATAGTTCTTATTTTACATTTGGTGTATTTTCCCCCCAACCCACCCTATCATTATTTTTAAAATATATTTTTATGACAGAAGTTGTAAACTTACAAAACAATCATGCACATGTGCAGAATTCCCAAACAACAACCCTTTACCAACACACCACACCGCACCACACCGTGGTGGAACATTTAATACAGATTATGAGATAATATCATCTGATTATTACCAGGTCCACAGCATACATTTGGCACACATTTTCCATACTCCCCCATTATCAACACAGTACATCTTTGGCATGGATGCAAGAATATTACATTATTACTGTTAAGCACAATCCATAGGTCACTCCAGTTGTATTTTTCCCATGCTTCTCCATATTCCCACCACCCTGCAATAGTGATGTACATCTGCTCTAGCTCACAAAGGACAGTCTTGTGTCTGTGCTATCAACAACTATTCTCATCCACGTCTGGGTTTACTGTGCTATTCAGTCCCTAGATTATTCTCTTAACTTTCTGTCAGTTGGTGTTTACATCCTTAGACTACCATTTTCAGCCACATCCCCATTTATAAACCAGCTGTTACTCACTATAATGTGTTACCATCAACTCTGTACATTTCCACACTTTTACAGTAAAGCTAATTAAAACTTCTACCTACTTAAAATATCAGTTGTCCACCTCAGTCCTCTTATCTCCTTTAAGAATCCACCACCTACCACCAGGTCTTGAAGATATTTTCCTACATTTTCTTCTAGAAGCTTTATGGTTCTTGCTTTTATATTTAGTTAATTCATTTTGAGTTAATTTTTGTATAAGGTGTGAGATAGGGATCCTCTTCCCTTCTTTTGCTATGGATATCCAGTTTTCTCAGCACCATTTGTCGAATGGACTGTTCTGCCCGAGCTGCGTGGGTTTGACAGGCTAGTCAAAAAGCACTTGACCATAGATGTGAGGGTCTGTTTCTGAATCATCAATTAGGTTCTACTGGTCTGTGTATCTGTCTTTATGGCAGTACCATGCTGATTTTACCACTGTAGCTTGGTAATATGATTTAAAGTCCAGAAATGAGAGTCCGCCAACTTTGCTTTTCCTTTTTAAGATGTTTCTGGCTATTCAGGACCCCTTACCCTTCCAAATAAATTTAATAATCATGTTTTCCATTTATTTAAAAAATACTGGTGGGATTTTTATCGGGATTGCATTGAATCTGTATATTAATTTGAGTAGAATTGACATCTTAATATTTAATCTTCCAATCTGTGAGCATGGAATGTTCTTCCAATTATTTAGGACTTTTTAAAATTTCTTTTAACAATGAGTTGTAGTGTTCTGAATACAAGTGCTTTACATCTTTGGTTAAGTTTATTCCTAAATATTTGGGTTTGATCTGTCATTTTATTTTCATATCCCATTGCTTTTTAATTTTTTTGAGTATTTGAAAATATATTTGAATTAAATACCCATTGTATTGAACAATGGGATCATGATTGAGTGGTAATATAGTTCATATATATGAAAGAGATTGTTGCTATCAAAAGTTGTGAACTCCACATAGTATGAATTATAGTTACATTTTTCATACCACCGCCCCCTACTCTTTTAAAGGTTTTTCCTTTATAGCTTTCCTAGAATTTGTAATCAACCTCATGAATGACATATGAAGTGTATTCTATACTCTTTCAAGATATTTAAGTATGCATAGGTCACCCTCCATTTAAATAATCAGAGATCTATCTATATTCACATAATATACATCTCTCCCTAAATCCTCCCCTTCCAAGCCTGAAATGTGACTTTCTCTCTTTTAATCACTGATTTGAATGATAACTAGATGAGGTCCAATCTTTAAGCACATACACAAACACATTTATTATATCTTTCTTAAAATCAGGAATCATTTAAATAAGCAAATACTAATGAAATCATGCTTCTCTGACAAGACATGCTAGAATTTTAGAATCTTGTTAGAAGGACCTTAATTGGCAGGTGCAAAATGGTAGAATAGGAAGTTTTACAAATCGCTTCCTCCACTAGAAAAATGACAGAGCTGGAAAAAGAGACTAGGTTGTAACCCTGGAACCAAAATGGACATTTAGAATAGCTATAGGAGTGCCAGAAGAATTGAGACGCTGCCAGGAGTTCAGCTTTTATAAGTGAAAACATGAGCCAGTGACCAGTTCCATTGCTTAGCCCCATGGTAGTGGAAATGGTGACAGTTGCGCAGAGTAGCTGGCTGGAGGCAGGGCTGGCAGAGGAAACCCTCTCCTCTAAAAGTTGGGGTTGTGTGTTGAGGTCAGTCTGGGGGATCCTTCAGGGACCAGGGTGGAAGCTGGCCTCAGTTTCAGCCCTTTGGACAGCAATGCTTCTGGCTGCCTTCCAGCATCCGCCTATATATTACAAACCTAAAAATCTTTCCTTCTTTGTATAGGCATTTCCTGGCAGCAGATTCCTGAGGGTATGGCATAGACTCTGGCCTTGGTTTGAGCCCTCTCTGCAGCAGTGGTGTCTGGCCTGAAACCAGCATCAATCAAGACTTATAAGGACCCAGTTCACTTATTCATTGGTTAGGGTCCTTCTTTTTCTCTCTGGTATTGTTGACTCTGCTAGATCCCTGGGGGCCCAGTGCAGATGCTAGCCTCAGCTTTTCTCAGAAGCAGAGTCTACTGGCCTCACACCAGCATCTATAGGGATATAAAGAGCTAGTGTACCTTTTTCTTTTCCTCCTCCTCCTCCTTCTCCTTCTTTCCTTCTTTTGGTTGTTTTGTCTTTTTTTCTTTCTTTCCCTGTTTTATAATTTTGTGTCTGGTGGATCTCTGAAGGATGAACAGAGACAGGTTTCAGCCTCAGAAGCAGCAGCTTCAACCTTCTCACTGGCATGTAACAAGAGACTTGGAGAGGCAGTACCCTTCATTATTTTTTTCTTGATACCCTATGGATATTTTGTCTGTTTGTATCTTTTTCTTTGCTTTTCCTTTATCTTTCCTTCCTGCTTTTTTTCTTCTTCTTTTTAGTCTGATGGATTGAAGAGTGGGAGAACTAGATTTCCTGAGTAACTATAGCATAATATTCAAAATGTCCAGTTCTCAACAAAAAATTACAGAACATACAAGGAGACAGGAAACTATGGCCCAGTCACAGGAAAAAAAAATTCAACAGGAAATATTCTGGAGGAAGTGCAGTGTCTAGGAATTACTGATCAAAGATCCTAGGACAATGCTCATAGATAGGATTATTGAACTAAAGGAAAACATGGGCAAAGAACTAAAGGAAATTAGGAAAACAATATATGACCAAAATGAGAATTTCAATGAGATAGAAATTATTAGGAAGAAATTTGGTGAAATCAAAAGTACAACTGAAATGAAAAATTCAGTAGAGGGTTCAGGAGCAGATTGGAGGAGGCAAAAGAAAGGGTAAGCGAACTCGAAGACAAAACAAATGAAATTATCAAAGTTGAGGGACAGAAAGAAAAAAGAATGGAAAAAAAAAAAATGAACAGAGCCTGAGGAACCTGTGGGCCACCATCAAGTGTATCAATATATGCATCATAGGATACCCAGAAGAGAGATATAGGGCCAGAAAAATACTTGAAATAATGACAGAAAACTTGCCAAACCTGATGAAAGATATAAGTATGCAAATGCAAGATGCTCAGTGAAATCCAAGCAGGATGAACACAAATTGATCTATACCAAGATACTTTATGATAAAACTGTCCAATACCAAAGACAAAGACAGAATCTTAAAAACAGTAAGAGAGAAGTCATAAGTCCTATATAAAGGATCCTTAATAAGATTAACATCTAGTTTCGCAATAGAAACCATGGAGGCCAGAAGGCAGTGGGAGTACATATTTAAGGTGCTGAAAGAAAAAAACTGTTACTTAGGCAGAGTTGTCCTTCAAAATGAGGGAGAAATTAAGACATTTTTGGACAAATAAAACCTGAGGGAATTCGTTACTACTAGACCTGCCTTAACAGAAAATGCTGAAGGCAGTCCTCCATGTTGAGAGGAAAGGACACTAGATAGTATATTGACACTGGCTGAAAAAAATATAGATCTATGGCATAAGTAATGATATGGGCAAATATATATGCCAGTATTTCATTTTTCATTTGGATTGCTGCCATTTACTTCTTGTAAACTTGAAAAATTAAATACATAAAAAACAAGAGTAAAACATTGTTACTGGGCACACAGTGCATAAAAATGTAATTTGTGACATGAACAACATAAAAGGGAGTGATAGAAGAATATAGATACTGATGTGTAGGTTACTGAAGTCATGTTGGAATCAATACAAAATAAATTGTAGTAGATTTGGTATACTAAATGTAATCCCTATGTAAACATAAAGAAAATGTCTAAAAAGGTACACCTAAAGAAAGGACAAGTTATTCAAAATGGCTTATTATAAAATATTATCTAAACAAAAGGAATGCAGTAATGGAGGAAAGGAGGGACAAAAAAGGTGTAAGATATACAAACAACAATGAGCAAAATGGCAGAAGTAAATCTTACCTTATCAGTATTTTCCCTAAATGTAAATGGATTAAACTCTCCAAAGATTGGCAGAATAGATAAGAAACATGATCCAGCTATATGCAGTTTACAGGAGACCCATAATAGATCTATAGAGGGAAAGAGTTGAAAGTGAAACAATGGAAAAAATATTTCATGCAAACAGTAATTAAGAGAGTGAGGGTGGCTATATTAATACCAGACAAAATAGACTTTAAGTCAAACTTTTATAAGAGACAAAGTAGGACATTATGTATTGATAAATTTGTTGATTTAAGAAGATTTAACAGTTATAAACATATATGCACCTAACAGCAGAGTCCCAAAATATATGAAGCAAACATTGACAGAATTGAAGGGGGAAATAGTTCTACAATAATAGTTTGAAATTTCAATACACCACTTTCAACACTGGATAGAACATCTAAGCAAAAGATAATTAAGGAAATAGAGACTTAACACTATAAACCAACATATATAGCACAGTTCACCCAGCAATGGTGGAATACATACTCTTTTGTAGTGTACATGGATTATTCTCTAGAATAAACAATATGTTAGAGCACAAGAGAAGTCTAAGTAAATTAAAAAATATTGAAATCATAAAAAGTAACTCCTCTGACCATACTGGAATGAAGCTACAAATCCATAACAGGAAAACTGGAAATTTTACAGATATTTGGAAATAAAAAGCACACTCTTACTCAATGGGTTAAAGAGGAAATTAGAAGGGAGATTAGAAAATACTTAGAGACAAGTGAAAACAAAAACATAGCATACAGAATGTATGGGATGCCGTTAAGACAGTGCTCAGAGAGAAATTTATAGCTATGAAAGTCTGTATTATAATAGAAGATCCCAAATTAATGTCCTATCTTTACATCTTGAGGACCTAGGAAAAAAAGAGCAAAATAAACTGAGTTAGCAGAAGAAAGGAAATAATTAAGTTTGGAATGGAGATAAATGGAATAGAGACTAGAAAAACAATTGTGAGAAAGTAAACAAAATTTGGTTCTTTGAAAATAATCAGTAAGTTGACAAACTTTTAGTTGGACTGACAAAAAATCATAAATGAAAATGGTGATATCACTACTGACATTACAGAAATAAAACTACATGATTATCTCAATAGATACAGAAAAGGCATTTGACAAAATCCAGCACCGTTTCTTGAGAAAAACTCTCAAAAGATAGAAAAAAGGGCGACTTGCTCAACATGATAAAAGCCAGTTATGAAAAACCTACAGCTAACATCATACTCAATGGTGAAAGACTTAGAGCTTTCCCCCCAAATCAGGAATGAGACAAGGATACCCACTCTCACTACTGCAGTACAGTATTGTTCTAGGAGTATCGAAATAAAAAGTATCGAAATTGGAAAGAAAGAAGTAAAACTATCTCTACTTGCTGATAACACAGTGTTATATAGAGACAACTCCTAGGATCCATGAGAAAACTATTAGAGCTTATAAATGAATTAATCAACGTAGCAGGGTACAAGATCAATGCAAAAAACAATTGTGTTCCTATACACTAGCACTGAACAATCTGAAGAGGAAATTAGGAAAACAATTCTATTTATGATAACATCTAAAAGAATAAAATATCTGGGAAAAATGTAAATCAAAGGTATGAAAGACTCATATTCTGAAAACTACAAACACTTCAGAAAGGAATTAAAGAACAATTAGATAAATGCCAAGACATCCCATGTTCATGGATTGGAAGAGTTAACATTGTTAATATGTCGATATTTCCCAAAGCAATATACAAATTCAGTACAATCCCTATTTAAAATTTCAGTAGCCTTATTTTGTAGAAATGGGCAAACCAATCCTTAAATTTACATGGAACTGCAAGGGGCCCTGAATAGCAAAAACAATCTTGAAACAGAGTCGGAGGAACCACACTTCCCAATTTCAAATTGTATTACAAGGCAGTAGTAATCAAAACAATGTGATACTGGCATAAAGATAGTCAAATAGGTCAGTGGAACAGAACTGAAAGTCCACATATACCTACACATATACAGTCAATTGATCTTCTTTTTTTTTAATTTTTCATTTGAGTGGTTGTAGGTTTACAGATAGATCATGCGATAAATACAGCGTTCCTAGATAACCCCCCCCACACACAGAGTTTTCCCTATTATTAACATTTTGCATAGTATAGTATCTTTGTTACAGTTCATGAAACAATATTATTATAATTATGCTGTTATCTTTAGCCCACTGCTTACATTAGGGTTCACTCATTGTGTTGTTTAGTTCTATGAGTTTGTGTGTGTGGTAACTTACATAACACTCACAATTTCCCCCTTTTCCCTTTTTGAATATACAAACTAGTGATGTTAAGTACATATGCAAAGTTGTGCCTCCATCTCCCTCATCTATTGCCAAAACTTTTCCATCATTGCAAATAGACACTCCATAGCAATTCCACTCTTCCAGTTGGCTCCTGGTAACCTGTATTCTAGTTTCTGACTTCTTGAATGTGCATATTCTGCTTATTTCATATAAATGAGATCATACAATATTTGTCCTTTTGTATCTGGCTTATTTCACTCCACATGATGTCCTCAAGGTTCATCCATATTGTAGCTTGCATTAGAACTTCATTCCTTTTTGTGGCTGAGTAATATTCCATTGTATATATATATTCCACATTTTGTTATCCATTTGTCTGTTGATGGATACTTGGTTTGCTTCTACCTTTTGGCAATTGTTGAATAATGACATATGTGAACATCAGTGTGCTAATATCTGTTCAATTCCTTGCTTTCATTTCTTTTGGATATATACTAGAAGTGGAATTGCTGGGTCATATGTTAATTCTAGAATTAACTTCCTGAAGAATCTCCATACTGTTTTCTACAGCAGCTGCACCATTTTATATCCCCATCAATAATGTACAGAGTGTTCCTCTTTCTCCACATCCTCTCCAACACTTGTTATTTTCTGTTTTTTTTTTTGATAGTAGCCATTCAGCAAAGCCGTCTAGTCCTGGGCTGTTGTTTGTTAGGAAGTTTTTGATTACTGATTCAATCTCTTTACTTGTTACTGGTTTGTTGAGCTCTTTTATTTCTTCTAAGTCAGTGTAGGATGGGAGTTTCTAGGAATTTGTCCAGTCATCTCAATTGTCTAGTTTGTTAGCTTACAGTTGTTCATAGTATCCTCATATAATCCTTTTTATTATTGTGGGGTTGGTAGTAATGTCCCCCTTTTCATTTCTGATTTTAATTATTTGCCTCCTTTCCCTTTTTTTCTTTGTCAGTCTAGCTAAAGGTTTATTTTATTATTTTAATTTAATTTAATTTCATATTTATCTTCTCCAGGTACCAACTTTTTGTTTTATTGATTCTCTCTAGTGTTTTTTTATTCTGTATTTCATTTATTTCTGTTCCAGTCTTTGTTATTTCCTTCCTTTTGATTGCTTTGGGTTTTGTTTGCTGTTCCTTTTCTAGTTCCTGCAGATGTGTGGTAGGTCTCTGACTTGAGCTCTTCTTTCGTTGATATAAACATTTAGGGCTGTAAATTTCCCTCTGAGTACTGCCTTCACCATGTCTCATACGTTTTTGTATGTTCTGTTTGCATTTTCCTTTGTCTCAAGAAATTTTCTAATGTGTCTTGTGATTTCGTCTTTGACCCATTAGTTGTTTAAAAGTGTGTTAACGTCTATATATTTGTGGATTTTCCATTTCTTCATCTGTTAGTAATTTCTAGCTTCATTCCATTGTGACTAGAGGAGATGCCTTATATAATTTTGATCTTATATGTTGAAACTTATTTTGTGTCCTAATGTGTAGTCTGTCCTGGAGAATAATCATGTGCACTTGGGATGAATGTGCATTTTGCTGTCTTGATGTCAAGTGTTCTTTATATGTCTATTAGGTCTAGTTTATTTATAGTATTGTTCAGGTTCTCCATTTCCTTATGATCTTCTGTCCAAGTGTTCTATCCATTATTGAAACTGGCATATTGAAGTCTCTATTATTATAGAGGTTTCTATTTCTCCCTTCAGTTTTATCAATGTTTGCCTCATGTATTTGGTGGTACTGCAGTGAGGTACATACATGTTTATGATGTTTATTTCTTGTTGGTGTATTGGTCCTTTTATTAATATATAGTGTTCTTTCTCTTTTAAGTTTTTTTAAAGATAAAGTCTGTTTTCTCTGATATTAGTATAGCTACCCCAGCTCTCTTTTGGTTACTGTTTGCATGGAATTTTTTTCCAGCCTCTCACTTGCAACCTATTTTTGTCTTTGGGTCTAAGGTGGACTCTCTTGCAAACAACTTATAGTTGTTTATTTTTATCCATTTTGCCAGTCTATGGCTTTTGATTGCGGAGTTTAGTCCATTTACATTCATTATAATTACTGATAAGTAATTACTGTTCAGCCATTTTGTCTTTTATTTTTTATGTTATATCTTTTTTGCCCCTCTTTCCTGTTTTGCGCTTTCTTTTTTATGTAGTTGATCTTTTGTGATGCAACTGATTGATCCCTTTTTCATTTCCCTTTCTTTATATATTTTAAATACTTACTTTGTGGTTAGGGTGTGTATTAAACAACCTAAGTCAATAACCTACTTGCTTGAAAAGATACCATCTTAATTTCAGTAGCATACATAGTCTTTGCTCCCCTCTCTGTTTCCCCTATTTACATTGTTTTTGTCACACATTACCTGTTTATATTTTATGTGTCCATTTCAAAAGATTTCTTATTCAACCACATTCTCAATATTATACATAATAAATAGTAGAGTTCTATCCTGAGGATACAGTACTGTTGGTTTTGTATTTATCCATATAATTACCTTTTCTTCACTTCTTACTGCTCCAAGCCACTCTCCCTTGTCTTTTCCTTTCAGTGTTTCTTGTAGGGCAGGTGTTTTGGTGATGACTCTGTCAGTTTTTGTCTGTGAATATCTTAAACTATCCCTCATTTTTGAAGGGTACTTTTGCTGGATAATGAATTTTGGCTAGCATTTTTTCTCTTTCAGTACCTTAAATATATTGTACCACTGCCTTCTTGCCTCTATCATTTCTGATAAGAAATCAGAATTTAGTTTTGTTGAGGTTGAATCCCTTTTGTCTTGCTGTTTTCAGAATTCTCTCTTTATCTTTGGCATTTGATTTTTTGATTACTATGTGTCTTGGAGTAGGTGTATTAGAGTTTATCCTGTTTGGAGTACATACATGGACATACATATTTATGTGTTTTGTAAGTATTGGGAAAGTTTTGGAAATCATTTCCTCAGATGTTCTTTCTGCCACTTCTCCCTTCCCTTATCTTTCTGGAACTCCCATGATGTGTATGGTTGTGCGCTTCATGTTGTCACACAGGCCCCTTAGACTCAGCTCACTTTTTAAAAATTCTTTTCTTTCTTTTCTTCTGACTGTATGATTTTGATTGTCCTTTCTTATAGTTCCTTGAGTCTTTCTGCTGCGTGTCCAAACCTGCTGTATGCCTCTAGTGTACATTTCGGCTCCATTTTTGTGTTTTTCATCTCTTAAGTTTTGCTGTGTTCCTTTTTTAAACTTTCTAATTCTTTTTTTTCACACATTGTAATTTTTAATAACCTTTAGTTCAATATCCATATTTAGTTTGTTTTTATCCATCTTTTCCTCTACTCCTTGAATTGATTGGGGATATTTACTTGAACATCTTTGTTCAAATGTCTATTTTCTCTGAAGTTTTCATTGTTTCTTTGTGTGATTTGTGAGCTTTTGTTGATGTCTTTAGAAGTCAGTTTCTCCCTCTTGCCTGGGGTTTTCTTATAGATTGGCTGTGGTTTTAGGCTCTTCTTCAACACTTGGTCCAGCTTATACTGAACCTTTATAGTAGCCCGCATTTAACAGTTCAGAATTTTCAGGTCTTTTTACCCTGGCATGTGCTGCACCTTTTAAAGTTTGCCCTATTGTGTGTGACTGTTTCACCTGCAGGAGGGGATTTTCTTTCCTCTGTTCCTCCTCCTGGAGATATGGGCACTTCTTTGTTCTTATGCAGATTTTCTTCCCCAGCATCATGATTTGCTAAACTGCTCCCGAGCTAGGGCTGCCTTTTTACTATCCCTATCAGTCCTGGATCTGCCCTTCCTTACAACAGTTCAGTTCTCCCCTTTTTCCATATGGCTTTTCTGCCTCTGGTAACTTCCACATTAGAGTATCCCACCCCAGGGAGCCAGATGGGGACAGTGTTCAGAAATGCCCGCTTTTTATTTAGGTACATCAGCAATTAGGGGCCGGGATAGGAGTGTGCACTGCTTCCCAACAGCTCTGCCTGGGGTTGCTCTTATTTCCTGGGGGCTGCTTTGTATGTGCGTGCTGGCCAGCCCCTAAGGGTGTGTGGTGCCTTGTGTTCCTGTGCCTGAATGTGCATGGGGCTCTTAAGTTGTCCTGGGTGGCTCTGTGGTCAGGACCATGGCAGGAGGTGCCTGGGCTGGAGCGCTGCTGCTGTGTGACTCTTACCCTCTCAGGACTGGCCATGGGGATGGGGTCCAGACTTGCATGCCTGAGTAGTAGATCTCCTACCTTCTTTCTTTGTGGGTTTTCCCCCCTTTGATTCAGTGTTTGTGGAGCCTTTCTCAAGACCCCGTCATTCTCCATAGTTCTAAGCATGTGGAAGCTGCCCTTTTATTTAGCTGTCTGTAAGGGAAAACTTTCCCAGGGATATCTTTTGCCAGCATCTTGATGATATCTTCTGGCTGATTGGCTTTTGACAAAGGTGCTAAACACATTTAGTGGGGAGAGAGAGTCTCTAAAACAAATGGTCCTGGAAAATCTGTATATCCACATGCAGATAAATGAAGTTAAACCCCTACTTCACACCTCATACAGAAACAACTCAAAATGGATCAAAGACCTAAATATAAGCATTAAAAGTATAAAACTCTTAGAAAATATCCTAAGGCCAAGTCTTCATGACCTGGGATTCAGCATTGGATTCCTTGATATAACACAAAAAGTATAAGAAACAAAAGAAACAGTAGATAAATTTGATTCCAGGGAACCGGCTGTAGCTCAATTGGTAGGGCTCCGGTTTACCACATGGGAGGCCCCGGGTTGGGTTCCCGGGGCCTCCTCGAGCGGGCAGACCGCCTTGAGAAGGCAAGTCGACGTGGGCAGGGCAAGCCGCCGTGTGGTGAGCTGACTCGGCCGGATGCCGCAGTAGGAGGTGACAAGCAAACACAGAAGAACGCAAAAATGAACACAGCAAGAACAAGCAGCAAGGGGGGGATATATAATAAATAAATAAAAATAAATAAATAAATCTAAAAAAAATTTGATTCCATTCCATTATGATGTAAATTCTACCGCAGTGAGTATTTTCATGTGTAAATGTTTTTCTGAACTTGGGATTTCTTTGTTTATTTTAGATTTAAGAGGTAGAATGATTAAGGAAAAATACAGTAGAATTTTAAGGGTCTTGACTTAAATTGACAATTGCTTTCCAAAGAGTCTACCAGTTATAACTGTTCAACAACTGTTTCACTACACATAGTATCTTTAAATGAGTGTATTTTTATTGAGCATGGCTTTGAGAAACTTTATTTGAAGAGGCTTTGTGGGAAAAATGCAGAGTGAGAAAATAACTCAGTAGGGAAAGGGCAAAGGTTTTAAAAACAATTTTTTCGTGATTATGGTTTCACGTATATTTCAAGCATTTTTGTTTGTTTTGCATCATAACTCTTTTAAATTAAAGGCACCACAGAAATCCCATTTCTAAACTCTGCCCTTAAGCACAATCTTTTGAGTGTTTGGACTGTAGGTGAGGGCTGCTTTTGTTTTTCTGAGCTAAAGTACATTCCTATGGATGTGCTGCCACCCTGTGTCCTTAGTGAGTATTGCACCTTTGTTTCACAGCTACAGGCCAAATTTGAACACCTTAAAAGAGTTCACCATGAAGAGAGACTGAAGCTTGAAGAAAAGAGAAAACTTTTGGAAGAAGAAATAATTGCTTTTTCTAAAAAGAAAGCTACCTGTGAAATATTCCAGAACCAGTCCTTTGCTGCATCAGGTAGCACCTTAAAGAAAGACAAGGATCGTAAGAAGTAGGTAATCGCTGACCACCCTGTCTGTTGGATTCCCCCCCACCCCCCATGCCTCACCCATCATCTTCGAGCCCATTGCCCTGTTTGATTCCTTCATAGCACTTCTGTCTGTTTACTTACGCCTTGCCTTCTGCAACTAACATGTCAGCTCCTTGATTGAGACCTTGTCTATTGTGTTCACTGCTGTTTCCCCAGCATTTATAATGGTGCCTGGCACATAGTAGGTGCTCAGTAAATGTTTGCCAAAACAAGTGAGTGAGTGAGTGAATGAATGAAGAAAATTTAAAAAATCACAGTGTAAAAAGGGTCAGTTAGCTGAGGAAAAAAATTGGCTGTTCTTATTTCAAAGCCCAGCCTGTGGCTCTAGTACACAGCAAATGACTATTAACTTACCATTACTTATGTTAAATGTCATATCTAAGTGGAAGCTATGTACTTTGTTGGGGAGTCATAGACATAAAATAATACTTTATTAAAAAACTAATTCTTAGGCTCACTTTTTTTTTTAACAAATTCTGTTATTGATTCTGTGAGAATTTTTATTTTAATAAGGGATCCACGCTATCGATTCGAATTCCTGTGCTTTGATGTCAGAACTTGTGAAACCAAAGGTGGACCTAAAGATGCAGAGGAAGGTAGAGAGGGCTCCAGTACAATGGGGCGGCCATGAGTAGCATTTGGATGATAATCTCAAGGCTTATAGGTTATGGGTATGTGTTAAAATCAAAGTTTCCAAAGTATTAGAAAATAAGATTTTTTTTTTTACTTTTTGATTATTTCCTTCTGTACTTTGTGTCCCTCATTTTATTTCCCTTACAATGTCCTTGTCAGTTTATCTATTTGACTGTCATTGAAATTCATTACTTATTGGAATGCTGCTTTCACGGGTCTTTGCCTCTGTTTACTCCAATTACCTCTGCTTTGGCAGCACTAAATCCTCCCTATACTCACAGAGCACTTTTTCTGTTTTAATTTAATCACTGCATCTATTTCAAACCCACTATTTTCAGAATATTGTAAATCAGCTTCAAAATAGTTAGGAAAACAAAATCTTGGCCCATGTTGGCTTTCTATTTTTGAAATAGGAGAAGTAAATCCACAAGGTTTTGGTGGATTTAATCAGCCTATAGATTTTATAGTTGGGGAGGGAGAAGAGGAATTCTCATGCGTGATCTTGTAAAATCTACCAGGGCATGGATCTTCATTGCCTTTATTGATGTATCCATCCCTAGAGCCTAGAACAGTGCCCATGATAGCAGACAGAATGAATATGATGGTAAAATAGCCACGTTTTCTTATGTATCATTTAGTTAAAGCATTGAATTTCAAAGGACAACTGTAAATATAATTTATCAATGCTTTGAATTCTAAAACTAAGGGGCTTTTTTATACTTTCATCTTAATCCATTGTTTTTAATATCGGATTCCCAAACTTTATTTCATATATGAAAGCCAGTAACTTTTATCTTGTAAAAATGATCATCCTGTTGCACCCGACAATCTGTAGTATGTACTAGTTTTTGTGAAATAATGGCCAAGGCCATAGGTTTTTGAGAGCTCAGAAGCATCAATCCTCAAGAATTGGTGTGGGTTTTTTTTTTCTTTTTCAAAGCCTCCTAGCTAGATATCCTATAGTATATTCAGTGTATGTTTGCTCTTTGTAAAATGATGATTCTAGTAATTTCACTTTGTATATGGTTTTTATTGTACCAATCAAAGGGTTTTTTTTTCTCTTTTCAGCTTCAATTATATGTAAAAGAGAGGTTCCAGGACCATACATCAAAGAAGGTCACCACAAGCAAAAGTTATTAAAAAATTAGAGTATGCTTTGATTTTCTTTGCTGTTCTTATTTGCTATATCATTTATTAGTTCTATATCTGGCAAATGGCCATAGTAACTGCCATTTGTGGAAAAATACTTTCAAGTATAAGGTCAAAATATATATGCTAGAGTATATACTACTACTTACATATTCACTGTTAGGAACTTTTAAATAATGGTTGGAAATGAATTTAGATTGTTTTTCTCTGTTGCCAAGTTATTGACACTGCAGTACATTATACCAAAGAGAAAAGTCTCAGTGCCATTAAAAATACAGAACTCATTCATTTTATATCTATCTGATTGCATTTATATTTCAAGAAAAACCCTTTTGAAAAATATTCTAAATGTAAAATTTGGATGATAATCTCAAGGCATATAGGTTATGGGTATGTGTTAAAATCAAAGTTTCCAAAGTATTAGACTCCAGTATTTTGAAGTGTATTATATACTTTAAATTGTATAACCTCTCAGTAGTGTTATAGAAATTTTAAAATTCTGATATTACCTAATCGGTAATATGATCCCAAGCTTCTGTATCAAATTATATAGCATGATGACCTCCTATGCTTCAGTATGCCTTATTGTAGTTGGTGTATTGGTGGGATGAAACAAAATATACTCAAAAGTGAAATCATCCAGGTATATAAATCCCTTTTGCTAGTGATAAGTACCTTTAAAACTGGGTGTATCACACTATTTTCATTAGGATCTATTACCTACTTGTTACTTAAAACTCTGTCTTCCAAGGAAAAAAATAAGAAGGTGGAGCCATTTTATTAAAAGACTTTTTTTAAAAAAAGAAAATAGCTATGAACATCTGAATATTAAAGGTGTATAAAATTCAGATAATTTATATCTCAAGGAATATTTGAAATTCAAAGTGTATTAGTAATGTTCTCAGAACAATTTAGTGGCTTCCAATCTTTTCCTAAGAATCTTAGATATATAATTTTTCATTTTTTGTACTTGGATATTCTAAATAAAACTCACATTTTACTCTTGACAAATATATCTCCATATTTACTGAAATGTTTAAAGTGATTTAAGTTTTCTTTTTGCAAACTATCATCTTAAGAATACGTTTTATCAAAATTAGTTCATTCAGTTCTTCGACTTATTTTAAGATGTAGAGCTATTTTACCAGTATTCTTAGACTAACAAAATGTCTTACTTGGCCTTATGTTAGATTCTGAGCAGTGTATTTTCTCATGAAGTTGTGTAAGTTGCAAATAATATCTTGCACTTTATAACATAATTTATCTTTACACTTTAAATTCCATTTTTACATTTGAAATTCACAAATGTGCCTTAGCTTTTAGAACGTCAGTCAGTTCACTTATAAGTGTCATGGAAAGCGCTCTGAACTTGGTTCTTGGGATGCCTGAGTACTGCTAGGTGAGGAGCAGGCAAGCTGGTGTGGCCCTGAGGCCAGGGAGTCCAGCTCCTGGCCAGCAAGGGGCTAGCACCACAGTGCTTAGCATTAGCAGAGACACGCGCGTGCCAGGAGAGCTCAGTTCCATTTATGAGCGATTGTTATTTGATAGCCATATTCTACCAAGCTGTTTCAAACAGCTGACCTAAACTTGAGTAAGGTTACTTTTAAATGCTAGCTGGATTGTTGGCATGGCAAGACAAAGTTAGTACTAAGTTTCTAGTTGAAAAGAAGTTAATGGGAACCTTCCGAAGTCACTGGACTTAAGTGGATAATCATTTTGTACTACTAATGACTTTGCTTTGAGAAAGCCTCGCTCCTGCTTCAACCACAGTGAACTCTTTAATTTATTTCATGCATTTGAGAGTCCATGTAAAATTTCATTTTAAAAGGTTTCCACTGCTTAGAAAAATTTTAACAGTTGCACTATGAAATTCAGGTTTTCCTTAATACATTACAAAGGTAATTTATTCTCAGCTTATCTGCACAAGGTTACAAAGTGAGTTGTTATCTGCTGGTACTTAAATTAATAAATCTCCTGGGAACAAAATAAAGCTAGGCATGTTTTGTTTAAAAATTTTACCCAAAAAGGCACATGAAACAGAATTTGCTCCTAACAGCCATTAATCTAATGTCCATATTCTTCTAATTTTTAGAGCTCTTTCCTATAGACTATCTTTTGAGCTTCAAAACATCACAAAGGAAAAAGCATTACAGGGATTATTATTGTCCCTCTTTTAGAGATTAACTCACTTTAGGGCTACATAGTAAAGCCTGAGGTCCATGCACCTTGGTCCTACCAAAAAAAAACCCCACCATGAATTCTTTTGGTCTGCATGGTCCATTTGTTTTATTTCTCAATGTTTCTGGCCAGGTTCCTAAAAATTAGGGGTTTTCAGGGGCCTAATAAATAGCCTCTCTTTTCTTCAATTGAGTTCTGAAAGAAGTTGAAAAATGAAAGGAGAGTGGCAGCTGGAGGCCAAAGTATGACCCTGATGACAAATAAAGGCTAAGCATTAGAGCATAGCTTAGTGTGAGAGCCATGTGGGCTTGTTAGGTGAGGCCCAGAATCAGGCCAGTTACAGGCAGTGCTGGATGGGTGTAGCCTCCCCCTCAGAACACCCCCTGTGACGGCTGTGTGTCATCTTGGCTGGGCCATGGTGTCCAGTTGTTTGGTCAAACACTAGTCTAGATGTTGCTGTGAAGGTGTTTTGTAGATGTGATTAACATCTGTAATCAGTTGCCTTTAAGTAAAAGAGATTGCCCTCCATAATGCAGGTGGGCCTCCTCCAAGCAGTTGAAGGCTTTAAGAGCAAAAACTGAGAGCTTTCTCAGAGAAGATATTCTACAAGACTACAACATCGACTTGTCTGAATTTCCAGCCTGCTGGCCTCCCCTACGGATTTCAAACTTGGCAGTCCTCACAGTCTTGTGATTCAAGTTCCTAAATTACATTCCTTTATATGTATCCTGTTGGTTCTGTTTCTCCAGAGAATCCAAATACAGCCCCCCATGAAAAGACTGCAGTCTGCCCCAGCAGGAGCAGAGCACTTGCACCTGTGGGCAACTCAACTACTGAGACAAAGCAGCATCGTGCTTAGCTGACCGGACCCCATCAATTCTTTCCAGATTTACTAATAAGTCACTTTACCTCCCTTGGGAGATACTAAGGAAAAGGACAGAGATACCTGAGGAGTTAAACAACCTGAACTCTGATGTCATAGAAGGAAACATCAGAAGTGGAGATGCATCCCTACCCCCCTCCCGCCCCCCAGTATCTTCTTTTTTGCACATGAGCTAATGCATGTAGAGCACATAGTAGAGTCCATATTTAAGGGATCAAAAAATGTGCACCAGCTACTTGTGACTATTGATATGACAAGTGAAAAGAATTTCAAGAAATGGGGAACCAAAGAAACCGAAAGGAATATACACTCATTTGTCAACCTGTAACGCTAATCCATTGGCATTCACAGAAAAACTAGTTTGAATTCTCTGTCTTTGCTAATTGTATCCGCTACCGAATCACCTAAATTACCCAACATCAGTCAATTAAAAAACAAAAAAGAGAAAAGAAACATTTGGCCCTAAACATTCCAATAGCATTGGCTTATATATAATTGCTTATTTTAGTTTCCTCACCTTTTAAAAAATTGCTTGTAAAGCATTTAATAATTTTCAGACGGCTGAAAATATCTATACTCTTATTTGAACCCAAGGAATTAGGTAGTAGGTGTTAACCCCCAAGGGACAGGTGAAGAAGTTGAGAAGTTGAAAATGACCTGAGGTGACAGTTGGCAGAGCTGGAATTAGAATCTGGACTTACCTGTCTCCTACTGTAATGTCGCTCACTACAGGCTAAGGAAACCAGGCATTTCTGTGGCTTTTATAAATCCTTTAGTCTTTCCAAGTGAACAGTGTAGATGTTTGTACACAAAATTTGTCTCTACCAGTTTTACAGATCAACACATGCTTGTACAGAGAAAGAATATTTCCAGGAAGAACTGAGCTGGGGGAATCCCTCTTCTTTAGGCATTTGGAAACAGCTTGTAATATTCTTCAGTTGGACAAGATAAGAAGAGAAGACATCTTCCTTTCTCCTTACCAATTCTGTGTATTTTCCCCCAGGATTTGTCCCTTTATACCTCATTTATTCATATTTATTCCCAATTTCCATTGAGGAGTTGTTAACGTCAGTGTAAGGTGTTACCTCACATAGCTTTTAAAGGAGATGTTTGCATGATAAAGGCCGCCTGTGAAAAACCCACCGCTAAGGTTATACTCAGTGGAGAAAGACTGAAAGCTTTCCCCCCAAATCAGGATCAAAACAAGGATACCTGCTTTCTCCACTGCTATTCAACATTGTACTGGAAGTTCTAACCAGCAGTTGGGCAAGAAAAAGAAATAAAAGGCATCTAAATAGGAAAGGAAGTAGTATTTTATCTATATTTGCAGATGACATGATCTTATATATAGAAAATCCTAGAGAATCCACCAAAAACATTAAAAATAAAAAAGACCCAAAGAAATGGAAAGACATTCCATGTTCATGGTAAAACAAAAATTTTTTAAGATGCTAGTACTCCCCATTGTGATCTGTAGATTCAGTGCAATCCCTGTCAAAATCTATCAGTGAACTTTTTTGCAGAAATAGAAAGCCAATCCTAAAATTCATATGGAATTGAAGGGGGCCCTGAATAGCCAAAACAATCGTAAGAAAAAGAAGAATGAAGTTGGAGGACTCTTCACAATTTCAAAACTTGCTATGAAAAACTAGTAATCAGAACAGTGTGACACTGTCATAAGGACAGATATACAGATCAGTGGGATAGAATTGAGGGTCCAAACACATACATCAGCACTCATTTGATTTTCCACAAGGGTGCCAAGACTAAAGAATAGTTTTTTCAACAAATGTTGCTAGGGAAACTGGATATCCATATGCAATAGAATGAAGTTGTGTCCTTATTTCACAACTGAAAAAAAATTAATGCAAAATGAATCAAAGACTTAAATATAAGAGCTAAAAATATGAGCTAAGTATATAGAAGAAAACGGGTAAATCTTCATGACCTTCAATTTGGCAGTAATTTCTTAGACTTGACACCAAAAGCATAAGCAACAAAAGAAAAAAATAGATTAATTGGACTTCATAAAAAATAAAAAGGTTTTGTGTTTCAAGGGGTACTACCAAGAGAGTGAGAAGACAACCCACAGAATGGGAGAAGATATTTACAAATCATGTATCTGAAAAAACTCCAGTATCCAGAATTTAAAGAATGCTTTCAACTCAACAACAAAAAGACAAAAAATGGTAAAAGTTTTGAGTAGACATTTCTCCAAAGGTACACAAATGACCATTAGGCACATGAAATATGCTCAATGTCATTAGTCAATAAGGAAGTGTAAATCAAAACCACAATGAAATACCAATAGTAGGATGGCTTTAATAAAGAAGATGGACAATAGTAAGTGTTTGAGGATTTGGAGAAATTAGAACCTGTGGCTGTTTGAGATTATTTATGAATCCCAAAAAGAGGAAGGATATGTTTGCAAACTATTCCTCTGGGTGTGATATCTTTTGATTGTATTAAGTTCAGTGAGGGGCCTTTGATTAAGTTTACTTGATAAAATCAATTTAGGGCTTCTGATTGGGCTTCGTCAGTAAGGTGTGACTCAAGTTGAGTCCCCGCCCCCTTGGTGGGCCAATATAAATGGACACTCACTGAAGAAGACAAACGAGAAGAGAGAACGCTCTGTCATTTTTCATTCTGGGGCCCCAAGGAGAGATGAGCCATTAGCCTGATAGTTTGCAGCTGAGAAAGAGGAAGCCGTGAGAGACAAGACCTATGCCAGCCTACAGCTGAGATTGGGAAGAAGCTGGGCCCATGGAACCTTAAGAGGAAGAAGCAGCCCAGGAAGGAGACCAGGCAGTGACCAACGATCATCTTGCTTCAACACGTGGCAACTGACTTTGGTGAGAAAGCAACCTTGAGCTGGACTCTTTAGGGCCTTGCTACTTTAAGCTTTTACCCCAAGGAAATACCCTTTATAAATACCAACAGATTTCTGGTACTTTACATCAGCACCCCTTTGGCTGACTAATACAGAACCCTCACACATTGCTGATTGAAAGGGGTGGGAATGACCTAGATCCTCCTAGATACATACCCAAAACAATTGGAAACAGGTATTTTTAAAAAAACAAACTTGTACACATGTTCAGTAGCACTATCACAAGAGCCAAAAGAAGGAAACAGCCCAAATGCCCATCAGCTGATGAATGCTTAAACAAAATGTGGTATGTACATACAATGGGAAATTATTCAGCCAGAAAAGGAAATGAAGTCAATAAACCTCCAAAACGTGCCAAGTGAAAGAAGCCAGACCCCCCAAAAACAAACACACAAAAAAATAAACAAAAAACAACCCACCTATTTTATGATCCCATTTATATAAAATTTCCAGAAAAGCTATAGAGACTGAAAGCATATCAGTGGTTGCCTGGAGTTCAGATTGGGGATGGAGATTGATGGCAAATGAGCCCAAAGAAATTCTTGGAGTGATGGAAGTGTTCTAAAATTGGATTGTGGTGATTTACTGAAACTCATCAAACCATACACTTAAAAATGGTGATTTACTGAAACTCATCAAACCATACACTTAAAAATGGGTGAATTTTATGGTTTGTAAATTATATATCAAAAAGATGCTTAAAGAATGAAAAATCTTGAAGATTCAAATTAATTTGGTGGGGTTTCAGGAATATCTGTAGATGGAAATGTTGATCAGATCATCTAATTTGAACAGATAAAGATATTTCTGTACTGATTAGAAACTGTTTCCACAGATTAAGTGGATTCACAGTTTATATGACACTGTGTCCTTCTAATTATCATCTGTATGAGAACTCGTTTTCTTTTAGAAAGTGTTTTAAAAATTATTCCATAAAAATTATATATAAATGGGACATTGAGTGGAGAATATTATTGAAACACAGACATTACCTCACACTCATGTTATAGATAATTGTTCTCCATCTAAAACCCTCAGGTTCACGATTTCATCAATATTCCCATGGTAAGCCACATCAAAGTTTCTGGCTTAGAAGATAGATGCTCTGATGTTCTTTACTAGCCAGATACAAATAAAACTTGGCTGTGTTTTACAACAGAAAAAAAAGTCTCTAATATTCCTTATAAAGATATAAAGAACAACACAAGAACAAAAAGGATACATCTTGATATTTATTTTTATAGTTTCCAATTAATACATATGTGTACACATTTCATTGTTACATCCCACAGCAACGTCAGTCAAAATATTTCTTTAACTTCTTCTGTGATGTTTGCAGCAGCTTATATGTTGGTGTAAATTGGAATATTGATTTTTAAAAATACTTCTTAAGAATCATTTTTAATGTGAATCATTTCTACCTTTTTTATTCCCCCGCAACAAAACAAAACAAAACAAAACAAAACAAAACAAAACAAAAAACCTTTCTATGGTGCTAGACTTTTCCTAATGAAAATGTAGAGTTTGTCATAACTAATTTCCTTTCCAGATCTGGAGTGTTGATGATTCCCACCACCAGATGCTGCTAAGTAATCACTTTGACTCATACGTGGCTGCATGTCTTAGTCATGCTATCAAGTTAACCATCTCCTTGACGAGCACCAATGCTTTTGTGCAGATTTCCGAACAAATGTCAGGCTTACCCAGTGTCAAAGTGGGCAATGTCAATTTAAGGCAGGTGAGGCTCTGGCAAATCATTTCAGCCTGCCCAGAAAATATCTGAGAGTCTTTGAAGAGTGTTTTATAGCTCGATGCAGGGGTTCTTAACTTTTTTGTTCCGTGGACCCCTTTGCCAGTCAGGTGAAAACCACGGACCCCTTACTAAGTCCACACTATACAGTGCATTATTTAATAAATACATCATGCCCTCACCAACACATCCCCACAAGAATAAAGTTTTTTTGAATTTCAATTCACATTATGGACCCCTTGTTAAGAACCCCTGGCTTAATGGAACATTCCCAGAGATGGCTGACTTAAAGAAAGCCTCTTGGTCTCAGAAATCAATCATTTAGATAAAAACCAGATGCACAATTACTTTATACATAAGTGGCACATAGGACCTTACATGGTGCCAAATGCTCAAAAGCAAAAGAATGGCATACTAATTATAAAAACAATTTCTACATTTAGATAACCTTTTGATCTTGATAGTTTTTCTCTAACGCATTAAGATGGTCAGATTATTTTCAACCCCTTTTGGTCCTTCAAATTATATGAGCAATACTGATGACCTGTTAAATGACAGGACTAATACCCATTTGCTAAATGACTTACTCCTTTCCCACATCCAGACAAGGGACAAGTCATCCATTTAAAAGGCTTCTGAGTTCCTACTATCTTCTTGGTGTTTTCAGGATAACAGGAATGCATGAGCTATAATCCCTACTTTTACTGAGCTTAAGCCCCATTTGCCGCTTAATAAAATGATAGTGTACTATGTGACAGGCGCTATGCTGGGTGCATTATATTATTTCAGTAATCCTCAAAATACTCTTAAAAGATCATTGTTTTACCACCCTTTTAAAGGTGAGACATTCAAAAGGGTGACTACCTCCTCTCATCCAGTTCTCTCGCCTTTTGTTTCCTCATTCCCTGTCTTGTATTCTGGACCATCTCCCTTTACCACTCACATGATGGTGTCACCACTGTTCCGTGTTCAGCTTCCCTTCCTTCCCCGTTCTTAGTCTTCCTGGGTGAGCTCATTACACTCTTCACTCAGCCACATGCCAATGGCTCCATATTTGTACCTGTAGCCTTCACCTCTCCTGAACGCCAGACCCATATTTCTAGCCATCTGCTGGAATTCTCTGTGTGGTTCTCAGCACCAAAAATCCCATAGTCTCAAATGGGTCTTATGATGTTCCCTCCCCAAACTGTCCTTCCTGTAGTTTGGCTAATGGAACCACCATCTTTCCAGCTGTTCAGACCTATCCCTCTCAGCTTCTGCATTGTTCCCCATCCTCTTGGTTCTACTTTGTTATCAGCTCTGTACCAAGGAGGCTGAAAGCTC
>PVKH010002016.1:0-18921 GCA_004027955.1 Chaetophractus vellerosus
ATTCACTTTGGCATATGTTGATCTTTCAGAGACTAACATTACAGGACTGATGAAGGGCCATTAAGAGGTCTAAGATCATAGCTATTGAAGTTGGGAACAACAATCTGTTAGGTCACCAAGTCCCATTCTTTCTTCCTCAAGGAAAAGAATAGAAACAACCTCATCTAGGAGCCGCATTCAACTGCTCCTGGTAGTCAGAAGCCATATAAGCTTTAGCACAATTCTTTAGTCACACAATAGAGAAATGGTTCATGAAAATTTGCAAAAGAAGTATTTACCAAAAGAAGAATAAAATCTTCCCTCTGAGAATAATAAGCAATTTTCAGTTTGCTTTGTTTTTACTTATACTCCAAGTATATCCTAACCAAGTGATCAACAACATATTGATAAATATTTGGAATCGGACTCCAGACTTCTGAATTTTAAATCCTGGCTTTAATATTTACTAGTTTGTTACCTCAGGAATGTAATTTCTACTGACTTTTTTTTTTCATTTGAAAACTGAGCTTTCAATGCCTGTATCATTTGAGGTACTAATTATGCAAAAATCAAATAATCAACTCAATGGGCTTAAACCACAATAGGAATCATCTTAGTACTGAAAAGTCCAGAAGAGAGTTTGACCAACATCTCAAATGATAGGAAGAGCAGATTATTTTTCTCCATTTCCTGCATCTTCTTTCTTGGCTTTGGCTTCTTTTTCAGCAAACTATATATAGGTCCAACGTGATTGCCAATGGCTCTTGGAATTTTCTATTTCTTTAATCACCTTGCAGTTGTTTCTTTAAAGCATCTCTTCAGGTAGTTTAGGAGAGGGAGGTATTATTGTCTCCAAATACATCACATGTAAATCTCTGAATAAAGCAGTGTGACCAGAGAAATGGTACCTGCTAGCCATCTTTGGAGATGCTAGTAGGATTACTTTCCTTCAAATAACAACAGCTGAAATGAGGGGGAAAAAATCAGTGCAAAAATAAAAGTATTAATTCTAATAAGAAGGGGAATGGGATACTAGTGTTTCCAAATAGGTAATATCCAGGACAAAAGACAAATGGCGAGATAAAGTATTTGAACATATTTTTCATAAACTTAAAGCCATATACATTTTTAAGTAATGTGTCCCCCAAGACAAAACAATACTAGGATGAAACATCACAGTTCAAAGAGTCTGTACAGCAAGCACTGCCCCAGTAGTATAGGAATTTAAAGTGTTTGAAATGCCAGCAATAGTGAAGTAAGAAAGGAACAATTTAAATTAATGGATTCGTTAAGCAAATCTTGCTGCAGTACAAAAGCAGTATTCTTAGATCCCCATTCTTCTGTTAGTAATTAATGATGAAAATATTTGAGGCAATTAGAGCACTTGAGAGTGGATTAATTATCTTTGATCTACTTCAACAGTGTTTTGCAGTTATTTAATGTTTAAAAAGTGTTCTGGGGTTTTGGTTGTAACTGTTTTTTTTTGCAATTATACATAAATTATGACATATGCATATAATAGAATATTATTCAGACACTAAGAAGAATATTTTCAAAAACTGATAAAATTGCCATAGCATATGAATAAAAGAAAAAAATAGCAAACACCATGGATAACGTCGTTTTAATTCTATGTAATTTTGTAAGATTTTCATGGCTGTTTTCTTTAGGTGGGAACAAATAAAAGGATTGTTATCAGAATATTAATGATTTTTATCACTAAGTGTGGGGCCCAGAGTTAATTTTTTCTTATATTTCTGTATTTTATAAATTTTCTACAATGAGCTTGTTTTAATGTTACAATGAGAGAAAAAAATGTTCTACTTAAAAGGGCTAAGTATGAAATTATATCGTGAAGGAAATGTACATAACACTATCTCCAAAGCATATACCTTCATTTCCCAGACAGCCAACAAATTTCCAAGTCAAGAATGGTTGAAAGTTGGGCTGGAGGCAATACCCTAAACTACAAACCCAAGTAAAGGATGTCCCTTTCTCATGTCCCCAACCCTTAGGTGGCTTTCAGTCAAATCGAAATGTCTTTGCTGGTAATTGCCTTTCAAAGTCTGGAACAGAGGTAGTGTCCAAATTTTATCTCCCTTCTATCATTCACAACTATATGTTCTTTCTACATATGAACCTTTAGAATTTTAATGTAAGATTAAAAGGAAGGAAAAATACTGAATAGACACAAATATTACATTACTAGCTTTGTTAGATAACTCTAGCTATGTTACAGAGGAATTATAAATTGCCCTGAATTCAGCATTTAAATATTATTTCATGTTAAACACCAAAACCATATTTCAAATAGGTGCTATTCCTTTTGAAGTCAGAAATCACATTGTATTTATTTCTGTCCAAGCAATGCTTAACACACATGTTTTAATATTGTAGGGAGTCAATAAACACTTGTTGAGTTGACAAATAAATGTGTGAAGTAATCTCAGTGTAACAGGAAGATATTTAGAGAAGACATTTGTTCATTTATTTATTTTTGCTACTTAGTACGCATCGGGAAAATATTTTCTCTAATTTATAAAGAGTTTAGCACATGCTTGTGTTAAAATTGACCATGCAAATTTTTTACATATGAATGCATTTTATGGAAATGTGCTTTGTATACACGGAGACATGTGTTATTTATTCCATCTCTGTTCTTAAGATGTTTCCACATCTTAAAAACAGAGATATATAGAGAGATAGATAGGTATAGATTAGATAGATGATAGAGAGATAGATAGATGATGATAGATGATAGATACATAGATAGATAATAGATAGATGATAGATAGATAGACAGATTGATAACCAAACCAACAAACTTAAAAGATTGTGAGTCAACATAAGACATTAATTTATACGTATTAATGATGTAGGATGCTCAAAATACCCTGAAGGACAATCTCTATCTATCCTTTTTTTACATTGTTTAGAATCACTGCCTCTGATCTAGGAAATAATTACATTAGTATGTAACCAAACTTAATAAATGGACTGGAAGTCCAATGAATACTCTTTTGCTTAGTAGGAACTCAATAAATATTTGTAAAATTAAAACAGAAATTTTATGAGTCACACAAATTGTAATGAGGGAAGGACTTAAGTGAATGCCCCTTAGAATTTTTTTGTAATGTTGACCATGCCAAACAAGTTCAAATTATCCCTCTACTGCTTTTCCTTTTTCCTGGTTCTATTAGTTTCCTAAACTGCCATAACAAAGTATCACAAACTAGGTTACTTAATCCAAGAAAAATGTATTGACTCACGGTTCTGCAGGACCGAAGCCTGGAATCAAGGAGTCAGCAGAGGCAAGGCCCCCATGGTTTGCCAGAAATCCTTGGTGCCCCTTGGCTTGCAGCTGCAGCTTCAGTTTCTACCTCCATTGTCACGTGGCCCTCCCTGTGTCTGTCTCCTCCCCTCATCTCATATGGACACCAGTCGTATTGGATTAGGGCTCAGCCTAATCCTGTGTAGTACTATCTGAACTAACTAACCATATCTTCAAAGAATTTATTTCCAAATAGTCTCCAATTCACAGGATCAGGGATTATGGTTTAAACATATATTTTCGGGAACACAAAGCCCGGTTTAAGAGGCTCAAATAACCTCGACCCCCCTGTATCTCTCTCCATTGACATGTCAGGCTTCCACCAGGGACTGAGGAGCCCTGGGGATGGGAAGGAGAGCTGGTATTGGGTATTTTACTGTCACGTCCCACTTCACAGTACAGCTTTGTTGCATCAACAACACTACTTTGAAGTACTACTTTATTTGGAAAATGTGTTGTCACACATGCTGTACAGAGTAGAGAAAAAGCACTCCTTGAACACTAGTGTAATTTTAGAATGGCTAAATATATTCCACCTCCACAGAGGCCCACCCTTCTTTCTCCTATAAAGCCACATGTTTCAGTTCCTGGAACATTATCCTTAACTTTTAAGGTTTAACGTAAAATTAAAGAAGTCCTGAGTAGCTGAGGAAATTCTGGGTGCTTTTATGATAGAACAAATTTTCCTGCCCCAAGATAGTTCACATATTTTTCGGATAATGCAATTTAAAAAATTGACAGAGATGAGCCTTTGGTGATTTATCACAACGACCATCCTGATAGCAACATCCTAAAAGCCCTTCTGAAAAAGAAAGCTAAGTTAACTTTTATGCTTTGGGTAAACAACTTCTTAAAACAATGCATATTTAAAAAATTGTCATTATTTCTCAATAGCAATAATAATGATATGTTAAGCACTATTCTAAATATTTTTTGTATATAATTTAATCTTCACACTAATCCTATGAGGTAGGGTGAAATTGTTATACCAATTTCATAGCTCAGGAAATAGAGCACAGAGAGGTAAAGCAACTTGTCCAAGGTCACAAAGGAAAGAAATGGTAACCTGAATCCAGGGTCTGTCCCCGGGTCATGTCTCCATGATTCCCCTCCAAAGGGGATGGGAAGAAAGTATAAAATCTTCGAAAATGTTAAAAGTCAGTTTTTGAAGGGATATGGGAAAAAATTTTGTTAGGCTTGCACTGTATTCAAAACAAATTATCATGCTTCTCTTTTAGAAGCAAAGGTTTTTAAGTAGACATGTACCCTAGATCTTTTTCTTTTTCTATTTTTTTTATTTCTTCCTAGTCATACAATACACTTATCATCTAGGGATAACAGACTAAATTTTAAGTTAGAGGACTAAGATTTATACTTGACATTAACTTTTGGGTTGAAGTTAGAGGTTTGAGGGGCCCCAAATCCTTGACTATGAAGTAAAGGTCCTTTCTATGTTTTGAATTTGAGACTGTCTGTTGGGTGAATTATGTCAGACTCTCAATGTGTGCACAACAGGATGTTGTTTGCCAGCAGGCAACTTTGGAAGGTGGAATAAGAGCTCCCTTGGTTAATATATTATAACTTATTGAAGGATGAATACCTCCTTTAACTGGTAAGTTTGCCTCACTATTTGTAAGAGTTTGAAGTTCTTTTTTGAAACCCAAAAGATTTTCTTCTTAAATTAACCAATTCTTGTGGGTGTGGTATGCTTTGATTGCAATAGAGTCACTTTAGATCACTTGATTAGATTGCTTTTGAGCTATGACTCAGGATGGGCCTCCGACCTCTTGCTGGGTCTTATATAAATGTAGACACAGAGAGAAAGAGGTCACAGAGAAAGGAAGCTGCCATTTTGATCCTGCCATGTGAGAGAGCCTCTGGGCTGTCCATGGGCCCAGCCTCTTAGGTGCTTCCTGCTTCAGCTTTGGCTGCTAGAGATCCTCAAGCCCTCTCTCACATGGCAGGGTCAAATATGGCACCTTCCTTTCTCTGTGTCTCAGTTTTTAACAGACTCAGCAAGAGGGTGGAGACCCAAGGTGGTGCACACCTCGTTGACATAGTCCAATCAAAAGCCCTAAAGCAGTCTTATCCAGTAATCTAATCAAAGGCCCTTTAACTGAATTTAATGAAATCAAAGGGCTGCAGGCTCACAGGAAAGGGTTAGTTTAAGAACATAATCTTTTTCTGGGATTCACAAAATTCAAATTGTCACAATGCAGGAAGAGGCTGGGAGAGGTCCCGGAGTCTGGAATAAGCAGAACACAAAGGCATGGAAAGAGGGCTGGGCCCATGTTGCAGCTCAAGGCTGAAGAGACAAGTTATATGTCTCATAGCCCACAGCTGAACTTGGGAAGAAAGCAGAGCAGCTGAGACTGTGAGAGGAGGCACAGAAAGAGATAAGCCTTGTGCCTGGCTGCCCACATCTGGGCTCCAGGAGACAGCAGATTCTGGAGGGAAAGGCAGGGACCTCAGCAGAGATTGGCACATCCTTGCCATGTGGCAGGACACCAGGATCACCACTAGCTGACTTTGGTAAGAAGGCATCTCTGATGGTGCTTCAATTTGGACATCTACATGGCCTTGGAACTGTAAGATTTTACACCAAATAAATTTCCTCATAAAAGCCAGCCCATATCTGATACCTTACATCAACAGCCCTTTGGCAAACTAAGACATTAGTATTGTCCTGCAGCTGTTACAGTCTTTTGCTTTACTTGAAAAGTGTGTTGATGCCCAAATGTTAACAGTAGGAGAAGCACATACTGGGATGGAACCGTGGTTCTGTTTGAATAAGTCAAACAGTAATTACAACCCCTGTAGAGGCTTGTGCTGTTCCTCCCGTCCTTACTAATGTCTCCTTTAGGTTATCATCCTCAAATATGGCTTAATTTTGCTCATAATCAATAAAACCCGAAAGTGTGACTGGGAAGGTTTCCCTTAGTGGATGCTGCTTTTTGCCAGGTATGGCAGCTTGGATATATGGAATGTGCCTGCAGGTTATTTTATTTGCAGATGTTGTTACTTTGTTCCCTTTTCATTTCTCCAAAAGTACTTGGGCAGTTGGAGCTGTGTACATAGCTGCCATCCCCAGTGTCCCTGCCTTGCCCCTCTCAGATATTCCATTTGGTTTCATAGCTTTTGTTATAGGAACTACTTAACTGCCTGCCACAGGCAAAGGGCAGCCTATGGATATGTGCTCTGGTATAGTCTCTAAAATTTAGTTTCACAAAGTATTATGGGGCAAGTTACAAAGACAGCTGGATCTGGAGAATTTATGAAAGGAATTCATAAAGTTGCCATCTCAGTCAGCTTGCCTCTTTGCACTAAGTATTTGCACTTGGTTCATGTACTCACAGCTACAAGTCATGTCATATTCAATGTGGTGTGCTGTTAGGACAGGATAGCGGCCCAAATGCAAATTTCGGTTCATGATCTGGATGATAATCATGACTTGGATGTACATATATATTGGGTGAAGTGTGGAATTTTCATTATTTACTTAGCATAGTACACAAAATACTTTGCTAGGCATGTGAATCACTGAGGTGAGATACATCTATGATAAATGGTCCACGTACCCAAAATGGTAACCATTTGGAAAGATGGACGTATGTATCAATAACAAGAGGGAATTAATAAGGTAGAAAGTCTAAGGATAGTTCAGGTGAGTTGAAGCAGCCACGTCAATATTCCAAGTTAGACCCTGGGGTTATGTATTGCAGAATCCACTTTAAAACTCTGAACCTCTGAGGTTTAGTTTCCTCATTTGTAGAGTAAAGGGAACGTGCTCAGTGTTGTCTAAATTCTCTCTTGCTCCTCAAGGTTTTATGCCCTTTGGAATTAATATATCTTGCAGAGACTGCATTTCTCCTTTCAAAACATGGGCTTTTCTTTAACTTTTTAAATTGAAGTTTATCATTCATACATGAACAAATATAAGTGATTAGTGTACAGTAAAAGTTGTCAACTTTGAAAACAAGCATGCATATACAGGGCTCCCATACATGACCCCAACACCAACACCTTGCATTGTTCTGAAACAATTGTTACAAACTATGAAAAAGCATTGTCAAAATTCTACTACTAGCTATAGTCAGAGTGAAGTGATGACAGCACAACTCTATGAAGAATATGGGATCCACTGAGTGTACACTTTGAATGGGTTGTATAAAGCATGGGACTATATTACACAATGAATCTGGTGTTGCAGTTACCAGAAAAAATATAAGAACCATTCTTTCATGAACTATACCACGTATGTAATATTAATACAGGGTATTAATAACCGGGTGGGTTGGGAGAAAATACACAAAGTATGGAGGTTTTAATAACCACCTAGCATGGACAGGTGTAAAATAAGTGATCAAAAATGGTAGGCATCTTTGTAATGTTTGCTATTGTTATTTGAACCTAGATAGTTTGGATGATAAGATTTATAGAGCTGAACATAAGGTTTCTTGACCCCAAAAAGTCCATTGATCTACTTACAAAATATTTGTTTATTTTGAATCACCAAGCCTTAGGTTTTTTGTTGTTGTTGCTGTTTTGGGTTTTTTTTTGGGGGGGGGGGCTTGGTTTTTAAGAACTTATTATATACTGCTGGTGAGATGTGCATGTGTGATTTTGGACCATGTGAAAAGTGACATCTTAAAGCTGTAAGAGAACACGTCCAAAATTAGTTAAAATTAAGTAGAGAAAAATTAATTCAGCTTCTTTTGGCGCTAGGAAAAAACAGCAAAGTGAAAAAAAAGTTTCAAGGACAAAATAACTCAATCATGAACTGAAGAAAAGAGGATGTAAATCCTTTGCAAGGAAAAAACAAAAACAAACTTTGATATACATGTCCATCCAAGAGTACGTTCTTCAGGGGAAGAAGTCCATGGCTTAAAGATCCAGAGAACCAAGTACAGTGTCTGTTATAGACTGAATTATGTCCTTCAAAAAGACAGATTAAAAATAGGATCATTGAAGATGCCATAAATTAAGATGAGACTGAACTGGATTAGGGTGAACACTAATCCAATATGATATGAGTGGTGTAATTATAAGAAGTGCAGAGGTGGCCATAGGCAGACAGACAGAGAAGACAGCCATGTGATGGAGGCAGAAATTCTTATGCCACAAGCCACTACTAGAACCCTACAGACTTCAGAGGAAACATGGTCCTGCCAACACCTTCATTTCAAACTTCTAACCTGCAGAACTTTGAAACAACAAATTCCTGTTGTTTTAAGTCATCAAGTTTGTGATACTTCATGAAGGGGACCCCAGGAAACAAAGTTAGTGACCCCCAGGGGAACAATGCCCCTCAGTTCTGGGGATTGCTTGCTATGTGGGAATGAAGTCCAGTCCTGCCAGACATCGGTTTTGTTTTGTTCTGTTTATCTTTTCCAAAGAAGTATTATTCATACCTAATCAAATATATCTTTGAGGTAAATTTGCACAGAGGGTTTTCAGGTAGACAACTTACAATCCGGCTTTGAGGAATGTTACATGGAAGCAATAATCAATAGGGAAGGAAAAAGAAGGGAAGCAGGCAGGAAGAAGTACAACTCTCATTAATTGAAATCACCATCACCAACAAACACTAGGAAATTTTCAGAACTCTTCTGGTCAGATAATGATTCTACACAAGTAGCATATCACTGTAGTTTACATTTACTGCCGGTAGCACTTGTTCAAAGGATATTTAACATGCTTCAGAGTATGCTGTGAGGAAACTGATGGAGAATCCATAATAGAGAGACATAGACACAGAGGCTATAACAGCTGAAATAACCCTCAGAATTGTCTACAGGGGCCCTTCACGTTTTTGTTCCACAGACCCCTTTGGCAGTCAGATGAAAACCACAAGCCCCTTCCTTACTAAGTCCATGCTATATAGTGTATTATTTAATAAATATACCAACATGTCCCCATAAGAATAATGTTTTTTTGAATTTTAATTCAAGCTCACAGACCCCTGGTTAAGAAGCCCTGGAAATCCAATTTGCTTTTTAACTGTTGAAAATAAGTGTCAGAGAGATCAGGAGACCTGCCTGGAGACACACAGCTAGTTAATATCAAGGCTGGTTCAATAACTCACATTTCTGCATTTTCTTTGGAGAGAGTCCCTAGCTTCTCATTTCAGATTTCTTTGTAAACTATCATCTCCTCCAAATCAGCGATCACAAAGTTAATCCTCTTTCTGTTAGAAAGAATATAAAATCACTTGGGTCTATCTTTAAGAGGTGCCCCATGTGGTGGAGGCTAGCATAAAGGAGCATGGGCTCAAGAGCAGCAAAGATTTAGAGCTTTAGCTGTAGCCTTTGATCACTGGCACACTTTGCCCTGTTGTGAATTCCACAGATGGAATTTTCTCAGGAGCTGTATAACTTCCTTGCTTATGTCGTTGAAATAAATCTCTTAAAACCCAGTTATTTTGCTTCCCTGACCAGTTCTTTATTAACTACAGGTTGCAAGGCAGTTTTGGAAGCCTTTCCCCTGCTGAGTTTTGTGCATGGTATGCCACTGCCCTCTGCCGGTGGTAGCATCCCAGCTCTGCCTACCCTCTCCTGATTTAGTCCCAGAGGGAAGAGGTAAACTCTGTGATACTTCCAGGCCTTTTGGTTCTGGGACATGCAAGTAAAGGGCACTAACAACAGATACATCACATTTAGAAATTAATTCAGCAAATGGATTTCACCATTTTCTCTGTGAATGTTCCTATATCCCTGGCAAAACCAAGGATAAATAGAGTGTGTGTGCTGGGGTGCCCAGACTTTGTGTTGATAGGTTATAAGAGGAGAAATGAAAACAAAGCAAGGGCCTATTAATTTATGCCAGATTGTCTCTGCAAATGAGGAGAAAAACGTCCTCCTCTGAAATGTTCATTGGTTTGTTTCAAGTATGGAAGGGTCTCAGCCCCAGACTTTGGTATGTATTTAGTATGTATTTAGTATGATTTATAATGGCAAGAAACATTAAACAGAGACTCTACATTTCATAATTGATATACTCTGTCTACTGTCTGCCTTTTGAAATAGTGGTTAACGTTAATCAAACACACCTCTCCTGTTTCCCACTAATGCTAACTTGGGTGTGAGTTGGCATCTTATCTATACCTATAGCTTATGGTGTCAGACACTAGAAAGTTTTGTGAACCTGAATTTGACAGCAAAGAAAGGATAGCTCTGTCAGCATAACCAAGGTCCTGGAAGTTTCTAGGTTATTAATATGCCTCAAAAATCTGTAGGAGCTGCATAGATGTATTAAGTCAGTGAACTATTTTTCCATCAGCTATGTGTATTCATTTAATTCTGATTCAAAAACTTTCAACACATAGTGAAAGAAAAGTAAATATTCTTGCGCCTGGACTCATGCCTGTGGCAAAACTCAGACTTCAAATAAATGCATCTGAATCCAAAATTAATGCTTATAAAAATGACTGATTTTCTTAAACAAGGTTATGTGAATACACGTTCTCTTATTTTCTCATAAAATTTTACCTAAGTCCTTGTATTTCTATGATTCAATTAACCAAGGAGATATCCTCTTCATGACCATTAGATATACCACCTTCTTATTACCCAAATGAAGATTAAGAGGTATCTAAAAACTAATACCACTGAGTTGATTCCTCAAGCACCTCCTTTACTATTTTTGTAGGTCTATAGCTATCTAACTATTTATTGATCTATCTATCTATGTATCTAGATATATAAATAGATCTATTTATCTTCTATTTATATATCTTCCTGTCTCATAGATAGAGAGATTGTAGATGTATCAATATTGAAACCCTTAGTACTCAGCAGGCTTGAGAAATTAAAATGCTCAAGACATAACGTCTAGTCCCACATGACTTAGATAGATTTAGTTAAATTTGATAAAGAGAATTATGACTTCCAAATATACTATTTGTTTCTTTTTCATTTATAGCTAATCAGGGCTGAGAACTACCTGTGTGTAAACTTCCCTTCCTTGGGTTAAACAGTGCTAACACCATGCAAGCATAGTATAACTGCTTGCTCCGAGAAATACCTGCTCTTGGAAGCTAAATCTATGACCCAACTAAAGAGCATACTTATCAAGGCTAACAGCTTGTTTATTAGGACTGATTTCAAGATCTTTGCTTCACTCTGCCCACCAAGCCAAAGCTATTATGTCATAAAGTCTTCCCAGTCCAACCAATTCTCCATTTCACAGAAATGCACTAAAAATGTCTTTCCTTAATTTTCCCAATTTGAAACACTATTAAAATTCTATCAATATAATGTTCTCCCTTATTCCAGTAGGTCTAATAAACTTTTCTGTACTCAATCAAGTTTTTTTTCTGATGGACTTTAGGGAGCTTACAGTCTTTAGGGCTTTATGACTATCTGTGGCCAACACAAATGTACCTGGAAATGAGGTCTACTGTTTCTAGAATGAGCTGTAAAATACCCATGCACAATTCACCAATTTATTCTCTAAAAACAGCAGTGGGTAAGGTCATGTGTTTCAAGTTGTATAGTTACCAGATTAAGGTACCTCTATTGGGCTGAATAACTGGGAAGAGCTGAATCCCTAATTATAGATGTACTATGAGTAAGGAGGAATACTTTTCTGTTAGTTCACTGACAATTTTTTACCATAACATAACCTATCTTATTTGTAAAAATATTTTATTAGCCCTACACATTTTATTGTTGGTGGTGGTATTTTATTGCGTTTTGAAAAAAAACCACAAGCTTCATAAGATCTTGAATATAAAAGAAACCAGATAATATATTTTCACTTTAACCTCCACAAAAACATAAGTGAAGAAAACCTTACTAGTCACATTTTACATGTGAGTGATCTTGGACTCTGAGAAAGGAGAGGCTTTGCTCTGTAGTAGTTATGAGTAGGATTTCAGGAGAAGACACAAATAGCTTTCAATTCTTCTCTAGCACATACTATTTGTGAACTTGAGAAAGTTAAAGATATTTTCTAAACCTACTCCCTCAATTGTCGGCTGGACATGAGATTAATGATATTGTTACCCATAAGAGTTTGGTGACCATGTCCCTTAATCTAATGCCCCTACTAGGTCATTCTCAATATTCATCCTTAAAAATGTTGTTATGGTTGATGGCTAGAGGGTGGGAACTGCTATGGCTTTCATAGGACTTTAAATATAATTCTATTGTAGTTTTATTACTTTAATGTACTTCCCTAGGGCAGGTTGGGGAGGTTTCACAAAGAAGGCAATACTTGAGGTATATATACGTGTAGATATTCTTCACGTGGAAAAGCGGGTGCTTCAATCAGAAAAGAAAGCATGAGCAAAGACCAAGAAGAGGTAATAAGTTTAAAGTGTTTGAATCTGTGGTCATTTTGCTCCATAATCATTTGATTTTCAAAAATGTGCCTCCTTGGACTACCTCCTTACCTGTTAAAACACATCTTTGGAGAACGATGTTTGAATCTGCTTTTTAAGAAGAATTCCAGGAACTTACAATGCATACTACAATCTCCTCAGAAGAAACAACATAGGAAAATATACCTACCTGCGAAATGGTATTACTTGTTCTGGAAACAATGGAATATGGCTGGTGCAGATGATGTGTGAGAAATGAAACTGAAGAGTGTTGAAACCAGGTTAGGGGAAAAACTTGCATTTTTTACTAAAGAGTTTGTATTTCATCTTGGACTCAGCAATAACCTAATGCAGGTTTTTAAGATAATTAGGGACTTTTTATCATCACCCCAGAAAGTGGCTGCTTCCCATTATTTTTGCCTCAAAAGTTTTAGCAAAGTCAGGAGACTACAAAGTAACATAGAGATGACTAAGAAATGAAACAGTCAGTTATAAGAAACTGTAGGGAGCAGTAGGGACTGTGGCAAACTGGATTTATTCTCTCTAGAGCTACCAACTGTTACTCAGCTGCAGCTGAATTATGTGCCCAGGATTGTCCGATTTTCCAGATAAAGAAATAATTAATCTAGATTGTATGCAAATTCGCCTATTAATACCGAAAATAGAACAAATAAGCAGACATAAAAAAAGGTAATATATTGGGCTAATGCTATAAGGGATATACAGAGCCCTTTGGTGACCTGTCAGCTGTCAATGGTGGCTGTCATTGGGTGTCCACTGCCCCATGTGGTAGGAAATATCCCTGTTGATGTTCCACAAGACATCTCCATGGCCACTAAGAATAAATTTAAAAAGTATCCTTCCAAAATAAAATTTCTATTCTACAGGTTGAAAAATGAACTGCTTTTTCTTTTACTTTTTATATGGCCATATGTGTGTGTGTGTGTGTTTGTGTATGTCTTAATTGGACAAATTCAAAGAAAATAGTTATGTTTTAAGTACATTTTGTGGACATTTCTTCCTGAATTTTGGTGGCTACCTTAACTATGTCTTTCTTTTATTCTTTTATTTTTAACAGGTATATTCATATGTTATACATTTCATCCATGCAAACTATACAATTCAATTATTTTTAGTATATTCACAGATGTGCAACCATCACCAAAATCTAATTTTATAACATTATAATCACTCCAAATTGAAACCCTGTAATCCATTAGAAGTCACTCTGCATCCCATTCCCTACCCCCTACCCCAGGCCTGGGCCGCCACTAATCTACATTTTGTCCCTATAGATTTGCCTATTCTGGGAATTTCATATAAATGAAGTCATACAATAAGTGGCCTTCTGTTTCTGGCTCTCTTCACTTAGCATGAGTGTTCAAGGCTCATCCACGTTGTAGCATGTATTCATTCATTTTTGTGGCTGAATAACATTACATTGTATGTATATATCACATTTTATTTACCTCTTCATCAGATAATCAAAATCTGGTTTGCCTCTGCTTTTTGGTTATTATGAATAATGCTGCTATGAAAATTCATATGCAAGTTTTTGTATGGTATATTTTCATTACCTTTTTCAACACTTGTTATTGTCTGCCTTTCATGTTATGGCCACTGTGGCAGTTTGAATTTGATGAATCCCAAGAAAAAGATCATGTTCTTGAATTAATCCATTGCTGTGAGTGTGAGACCCTTTTGATTGGGCAAAGTTAGTGAGATGTGACTCGGGTTGAGTTTCCACCCTCTTGCTGGATCTTCTATAAACAGAGACACAGAGAGTGACACACAGGAAAAGGGACCTCTGACATTTTTTATTCTGCCATGTGAGAAAAGACTTGAAGATCACTAGAGACCAAGCTTAAGCACAAAGCCCCCAAGTGGTTGGGCCCGTGGAGCAAAAAAAGCAGAGCAGCCCAGACTGAGAAAGAGGGCCCAGAAAGAGACAAGCCTTATGCCTGGTTGCTCACAGGTGGACTCCAGGAGATGGAAGCTTTGGAGAGGAAGGGAGGGACCCCAGCAGAGATTGGCAGCCATCTTGCTTTACCACATGGCAGGACTCCAGGATCATCAGTAGCTGATTTGGTGAGAAAGCATCTCTGACAATGCTTTGATTTGGACATTTCATAGCCTCAGAACTGTAAGCTTTTGCCCTAAATAAAATTCCTATTATAAAAGCTGCCCCATTCCTGGTACTTTGCATTCACAACCCTGTGGCAAACTAACACAGCCAATTAGCAGGTGTGAAACGGTAACTCATGGTTTTGATTTGCATTTCCCCAATGACTATTGATATTGAGCATCTTTCATCTGCTTATTGGCCCTTTGTATATCTATTTCAGAGAAATGTTTATTCAGATCCATTTCTGGTTTTTAAAATAATTTATCTTTATTCAGTTGTAAGAATTCTTTATGCATTCTAGATATAAATCCCTTATCAAATACACAATTTGCAAATATTTTCCAATTTGTGAGCTATCTTTTCACACTCTCACTTTTTGTGAAGAAAAGTTTTAACTTTTATGAAGTCCAGCTAATCTATTTATTTCTTTGCTGTTTGTGCTTTTGGTGTTATATCTAAAACCAACAGTGCCTAACCCAAGGTCATAAATATTTACTCCTATATTTTCATCTAGGGGTTTTACAATTGCGCCTTATGTATTTGGGTCTATGCCACAGTTTGAGTTAATTTTTATACATGGTCTGAGGTAAGGACCCATCTTCGTTCTTTTGCATGTGGATATCCAATTCTTTTAGCACCTTTTTCTTAAAAATACTATTCCCCCCATTCATAGTCTTGGCACCTTTGTCAAAAACAAACTGACGATAAATATGAGGATTTATTTTTAGATTGTCAGTTCTATGATATTGAGCTCTATCTCTGTGATGGTTTGAAGCTCTGTGTACTCTCATAAAATTATGTCCTTGAAGCTAATACATTCCTATGAGTGTAAACCTACTGTAAGAGTCTTTTGATTTGGTTGCTTCAGTTAAGATATAGCCCAGGGTGATCTTAAACTTCTTCCTGAAGTCCCTTATATTAGAATGAAATTCAAGGAGAGAGAAAACCATGGAAGCAAGAAACTGAAGGCAATATAATCCAGTAGGGAAGCGAGAGACCAGAATGCCATGTGCCCTGCCATGTGACTGAGGAGTCCAGGATTGCTGGACTTGTCTTTGGAAGACATGGTCTTGTCTTTGGAAGAAAGTATCGTCTTGATGATTGTCCTTAAAATAGCTTGTAAGTCATGACAAAATATATATTGTTTTGATGCTGCCTTGACTTGAACATTTTCATGGCCTCAGAACTGTAAGATTATAAACTAACAAATCCCCATTGTAAAAGTCAATCCATTTCTTGTATATTGCTTTTGACAGCCCAACAGATTAGAACAATATCTATACTTATGCCAGTACCACACTGTTTTGATGACTATAGATTTGTAGTAAGCTTTTAAATTGGAAAGTTTGGGACCTCAAACTTTGCTTTTCTTTTTCAAGTGGCCAAATGTATATTTCTTAGTTGGACAACGTCACTAAAAATATCCCTCTACTCTAAAATGAGATGTTTCATTCTGTGCATTGGCATTGCCTTTGTCATTTCCATTTGCTCTTTTTGATTCAAGGAAATTATCTGATTTTTTTTCTGTTATGGAACCTAAATTTACTAACAATTTGAAGCAAACATGAAGAATTTTAAAAGAACTTGCTGCTTTTAACTTGTGTTAATTTTGCTTCCTGGGTCTTTTCCAAGACAGGAATATATTGTGTCTGATTCATCTGGGCAAAGAGCCAGGATTGTAGCTATTCACTTTGAGCGCTCCCAGGTCAGTTGTCACATATTGCAAGTCTGGGTTCACCTATTTGAGATGAAAGAATAACAAAACTATTTTAGGATGAACATAAGTGAGTACCAATCTAACAGAAAGGAAAACCAGCATATTGAAGTAAGTTAACTCAATATGTTTTGGGGTTTTAATTTCCAGATGAACCTTAAACTTGATTTTTAAGAATGTATGATGAGAGAAATAGAAGTTTTGGTGAAAGGCCCTGCTGTATATACAACAAAGTAAAATTGAGAGATTCTAATAAAATCTAGATAAATCATAAAATTTTGAAGGGAGTCTTTTGAGTCTCTACTCCAAGCTGCTTGTTTTGAAGATGAGCACAACATCCAGAAAAGATAATTGACCAAACTTTTCCTGATAGGAAGCACCCAAGTCAGTATTTAGTCCATGGGCTCCAAGTCAGAAGAGAAGTTAGAACAAGTAGGGCTTTTGTTTTAGAAGAAGAGTTGAGACTAGACTAGAGAGAAATATCAGGCGACACTACAATCTGGTACGACCTTTGCCATTCTTAAATTTACTAAACATGGCCCAGCATCAACAGTAGTATCCAATAAAAGCTTATGTTATAACTCCTGGAGGAATATTTATTGTCTGTTTAATAACATAGATTAAGTCTGTACCCCAATCAGAATCAGCCTGTGCACAGGAATTTGAATACAGAATAAGAATTGCCTAAACTTGAGCTATCAGTGCATTCAGGCCTTAAACGGTCCACCCTGTCATTGGTGAGACCGAGCCAGCTCTGAAACTAGGTAGAAGAATTCGCTACTGAGAGCCTATAGCTTTCTATTCCATCTTTTCCCATATATGTAGTTAGGTTCCAGATTTGATATTTTATAAATATTGCTTCAGTTTCTAAAGATAGTGAAGGAAGAAGATTCAGTAACACAATCTAGGTTTAAAAAAATCTAAGATACATCCTTCATGTTTCAAACTAGAAGGGCTTTCTAGAAACCCTACAATTGGTGTCATTGGGTACTTTTTCTGCCCAGAATCCAGCATCACTGTCCTTTGTACCAGACTCTGAAATTACTTTGAATAAAACTGCCACTCTTAATCCATAAATTTTGGTGACTTTGCCCTATTCCAGAGGTATTACTATGATTTACATCAGGCTAAACCAATGCTTTGTATGCCCCTTCGCAATTAGTTCATGATCTGATTTAAAACCCAGCAGCTATAACCCTAGAATTAGGACAGAGAAAGAGAGAGTCAGAAAGACAGCAAGAAAAAGACTGAGAGAGGCAGTCTGCCTGCTCGAGGAGGCTCCGGAAACCAAACCCGGGGCCTCCTATGTGGTAAACCGGCGCCCTACCAATTGGGCTACAGCCAGCCCCTCAATTTTTATTTTTTTAAAGATACTTTATATAACATAAATGTTATATAAAAAATGTAGGGGATTCCCATGTGCCCCACTCCTTACCCCCAACACTTTGACACCTTAATAACATTCTCCATTAGTGTGGCACATTTGTTACAATTGATGAACACATATTGAACCATTGCCACTAACCATGTATTGTAGTTTACATTATAGTTTATACTCCATCCCACACAAATTTTTAAGTTACGATAAAATGTATAATGCTCTATATCCGTCATTGCAACATCATGCAGGACAAATCCAATATCCCAAAAATGCCCCCATATTAAACCTATTTTTCCCTTTCCCTCCCCTCAGAACCTCTAGTGGCCACTGCCTCCCCAGCAATGATAAAACTTCTCCCATTGCTAGAATAACAGTAAGTCTATAGTAGAATAATAGTAAGTCTACTTAAGTCCATTGTTCATTCCCCAGTCTTGAGGATTTGGGGATGGTGATGCCCACTCTGCCTCTAACTGAGAGGGGTCTTAGATCCCATGGGACAGATGGCTTTCTATCTTGCTTGCAGTTGCAGACTCTCTCTGTTCCTTGGGACGGGGGTTGTCCATCATCTCCTTGTTAGTTGGTCTGAGTGAGTCCAATGAACAGGTGAGTAGGTTTTGCAACTCTGCTGAGGTTCAGGGCCCAAGTGGTACGTGGATGGACCAAAGATTTAAGTCTCTTGGACATACACCAATCAAGTAATATACTAACTATAGTTTCAAATAGAAGGGGCCAAAGAGCCATGCCTATCATTCTGTCTTGATGTACATCGTAGCTTTTTGAAGTAGCGAAAAGGAATGCATCTTTTTAGTTCTTCCTTAAAATAGGTGAATCCATTGACTTCTCCTTTCCAAGCTGGAAAACTAACTACAAGAAGTTTTTGAAAGAGGGAAATATTAATGAACATAATTTCTCTATGCTCCCAAAATTCTCCTCAAAGCAGAGTTTGTCACTTCACATTTTTTTTTTTTAAAGATTTATTTATTTTATTACATATCTCCCCTTCCCCCCCGTTGCGGCGACGCGCCGAGACTTGGTCACTGCGCAGGCGCGGCTTTCCCCGCTTGTGGGC
>PVKH010002017.1:0-28394 GCA_004027955.1 Chaetophractus vellerosus
GGCAGCTCCGGCCCGCCCATGGCAGCTTGCCATTCTCAAGGCGGTCTGCCCGCTAGGAGAGGTCCCTGGGAACCGAACCCGGGGCCTCCCATGTGGTATGCCGGCTCCCTATCCACTGGGCTATCTGGCCAGCCCCCATTTCATTCTAAAATATGGACAGACAACCACGCCGCCCACTGTTTTAACAAAACCTGCAGAATGACTGAGACAAAATTAAAACATGTATACACAGGGAAAAAAAATCTACCCTCAAGGAAACAGAGGTAATTCTGAAAACAAAATAGAATTTAAAGAAATGCTCTAGTACCAACATATTTTTTAAACAATATGGAAGTAACCACTAGAATTAAAACTGAAATGGTTAAAAGTGATTGCCTCTGGAAAGTCAAATAGGATTCTAAAGGGTGGTTACACAGATTGAATTCTGAGCAACATGTTTGAAATTAGGCAGAGGAAAAAAGAAGAAAATCACATGCAAAAACCTGGAAGTACTTTGCTAACACTGCTAAGACTGCTCGAATAGCTCTCGTTCATCCAATAGAGGGCATACATTTGCTTTATGTTACCTTAGAAGGTCGTTTTAGCAACTACATAGGAACATAATTTTCTCATACTTAGCATTTTCACATCAGTGAAATAGCTGCCTTGAAAGATATTTACTGCCCTTTTGAATGGCATTTCACAAGAAACTAGATGACTATCTTTAGGGATATTATCAAAGGAATTACTTATGGAATAAATGGTCTATTTGACTCCAACCAAAAATCTCTTCCAAAGTCAGTGAGTGAAGAACAAATCGTGTGCTTGCCTATGAACAAGTATATCTAAGGAAACCCATATGCACAGGGTAACTGGTCTCGGGTAATAGCTGTCTCCACAGGGATAGCTGTGCCCCTCTGTTTGGTGCAAGAGACCCTGTATTAGTCAGCCAAAGGAGTGCTGATGCAAAGTACCAGAACTCTGTTGACTTTTATAAAGGGTATTTATTTGGAGTAGAAGCTTACAGTCACAAGGCCCTAAAGAGTCCAACTCAAGGTACCATAAGAGGTACTTTCTCACCCAAAGTCATTGGCAACATGTTGGAGCAAGATGGCTGGCAATGTCTGCAGGGTTCAGCCTTCCTTCTTCCTCTTAAGGCTCCATGGTTCCAGCTTCTTCCAGTCTCAGTCATAGGATGGTACACGAGTCGTCTCTCTCACCATGGCTGGTTTCCTTCCAGGCTCAGCCACTCAGTTCTCTTCACAAAGTAGCTGTAGACTATCAGGCTCATCTCTCTCCCTGGGGCCTCTGCCGTGTCTTGTGAGCTGTCTCTTTTCCTCTGTGTTCTTCTTCTCTGTGTGTTTACGTCCCACTGTTTTATCCCCAAGGGGGCTGGAACTTTTGGAGCAGAGCCTTAATCTTAACCTAAGTTAATCAGACATCTCAGCTGAATCTAATACAATCAAAGGGTTATCACGCCAGAGGAACTGAGCAGTTTACAAACATAATCTATATTTCTTTTTGGAATTCATAAATTTCAGACTGCTAGAGACCCCTCTTTCCAAATTTAGGTCATTCACAAAATGCCAGGCTCTTAAAACCATGACACTATTGGTGCTAGGAAGTCACTAATTTCCCATGTTGGGCCTGAGCAGGCTGCGTTTCTCAGGAACACCTGGGAACAGAATCAGGACTAGAATCATTTCCTCTCTTGTCCTCTCTACAGTTCCTTCTGCATGTATAACTTAGGTAGTTAAGTAGTTACTGCTAACTTCCTTTAGACTTTCTAGTATGATGCTGACTTAAAAGACTCATTCTTGGGCCAGCTTGATAGCCCAGTGGATAGGGCGCCGGCATACCACATGGGAGGCCCCGGTTCGTTTCCCGGGGACCTCTCCTAGCGGGCAGACCGCCTTGAGAATGGCAAGCCGCCATGGGCAGGCTGGAGCCGCCGTGGGCAGGGCAAGAAGCTGCCACGGACATGGCAAGAGCCACCACGGGCAGGGCAGGTCGCCCGCGGATGGAGCGCAGCCAGCCACCCGCGAACTGAAAGCCGGCCGTGAACGGACGCAGAGACCGCCCACAAGCGGGGAAAGCCGCGCCTGCGCAGTGACCACTCTCGGTGCGTCGCCGCAGTGGGGGGAAGGGGAGATATGTAATAAAATAAATAAATCTTTAAAAAAAAGTATGTTCTCTGTAAAAAGTGGAAAATTCCTGGACCTGAGAATCAGGAGTCCCGGGTTCTACTTCCAGGTTTGGCCCTTTTTTCCTTACTGTGTGATTTTGAGCAGGTCTCCATTACCTCAAATACAAAGTGATGGGGTTGAGTTACACAGAGTCTCAGATTCCTTCCATTTCTAACCTTTTGTAGTTTCATGAGTTCTGAAGGAGGTAAAAGTTTGACTTCTATACTTCTAGGAATATTCCAAGATCTGGAGTCTAAATGTTTAAGGGACCTCTGGACTCTAGACATTTGACACCCAGGGGAGTTGGCTTGAGTTATCTCTACCTACACACTCAGAGACTGTTTCACCCCTAAGGATCCATAATCAATATGAATGTTCTACATCCCCCAACATTTAATTTTGCTTTCTGAATCCAGCTGGTCCTTAAAAGCCAGGACCTTGTGGGCTGCCAAACAGTGTCTCCAACTGAGGGATTGTATGTTGAAAAATACACTGAAATTACACAAGTAGTCTTTCAGACTTGAAAGAGCAGCTTTACTCAAGTTGTTGTTTCTGGGGTCACTGGTCAAGAATATGGGCCTTTGTTTACCCACAGAAGTGTATGACTCTATAAAAACAGAGGGATAAGTTATGGTTAGGTGAAGAGGATTTTTATATATATTTACAATGTATTAAAATAATATATATGGTTGTCACTTTATTTTTGCTCTCTTGCTAGCAGAAGAGTATATTTAGGGAGAATATAAAAAAATTAAGGAGAGGAGCAGCTAGTTGGTTTTTAGAAATGCTCAAAGGAAATCAAGCTTCTTTCCCCCCTAAAAACCACTTTTGCTTGTGACTTCCAGTCCAGTAAAGACGGAGCCTCTTGGGTGCAAAGGCTCTGGGTAAAAGTTCCAGCCTTACTCTTATTGCCAGGCCACCTTCCATAGGATTCCAGCTGCTTGGCAGGACTCAAGCTTGACAGAACCTTCTTTCCATACCTAGCGGACTTCAGAGCTTAAACCTCAAGGAATTCCTTAGGAATCAGCCATAGCAGCAGATGACCCTAAGTGATCTCTGTTCCTCAGTTAACCATCATGTGTTCCTTTTTCATTTCTCTTCATGTCCCTGCAGTTTCCATATTTGCTCCTAGTCAAGCTGTTACTCATTTTCCTTAGCTCCATTTCTTTTGGTCAACTGCTTCTTTTTCCCCATTTCCTTACTCAATAAAACATCATTTTCTAGGCCTTGTAATCTTTCTCCCTTACATGTGTAGACCTGAAAATATAGAAGGTGTAATCACAGCAACCTTTAAGGATTACCAACAATTTATGTGTTGAAAAATGCTGAGGTTGCCGAAAGCTTGGACATGTTTAAGGGCTACCAATACATGAGATTCTAATTCTCTTCTAGAGCCTGGATTTCCAACGTCATCTGCTGTTGAAATAACATGGGTGGGGAGCAGGAGGGAAATTATGATTTCTTGTATAGGACAGACAGATGTTTCCAAATTTGGAATTGTAAAACTAATAAAATTTCAGAAAAGATATTGGGAAATGACACAGGGAATCTAGATTTATATTTTTCAAGGTAAGGACTTTTACAAACTTTAACTGCTATCATCATTATTATTCAATAAAAGGAAGACTTCCTTAAAATGAAGAAAATAGGAAGACATAAAATTAATAATATAGAGCACTCCATCATAAAAGCAGACAGTTCAGAGATGTAGCCTATAAAATCCAAAAGTGATCTGTTTTCTCTATTCGAAGGCTAAAAAATGTAAAATTAAATATTGTGTTATATTTTCATTTAACAGTAGGTGATATGTGATATGAGTGTCTCATATGAATGGTATCAGTTGGTTCTGATGACAATTATTATCATAGTACAGTAGGACCTTGTTTTATACAAACTCAACACACATGAATTCAGGTATACATGATTAGCAATCAAAAAAATAAAGGCAGAGAGAATGAAAATCTCATATTATTGACAGATATCTCCTCTTGATTCTGTTTCCCGAGAGAACACTAATACAATGATTAATTTTGTTTACTTATTTTTACTAGAGTGTTTATTTTCCATATGTATAAAAAAGTGTGTGATAGATATGTTCATATACGAAATACTTATTAAATAATGGGGTTTGCTGTAATGCGTGATTTTTCAACTTATGCAAAGGGTCTTAGAACATACTGGTAGCGTAAAACGAGGTCCTACTGGATACAGTTGTTATCCCACTCTGTGCATGAGGACACTGAGGCTTAGAGAAGTGAAGCCTGGTACCCGAGGTCATATAGGCAATAAGTGGAAAAGTTGAGTCCTCAAATTTATGTGTTTTCTTATTACCCATTGACCAATTTGGACACCCAAGTAAAACACTGAAATACAAAGTGGAGCTCAATGTGATTTCTGGGGAATTTGTGGGTTTTGTTGCTATAGTCATTGTCAAATAACCAGTTTCATAAGAATGTTAGCAAAAGTGGAATGAACACCTAATGTGATTTCACTCACTTTGAAATTAGCTGAATTACTAGAAGTGGAAGAATAACATTTCCATACCATTGGTTTCTGTTTTATCCAGCAGGAGTAGGGAAAAAACAGAAACGGCAGGTCAAGAGAACCGGTTTTCAAGAGCTGCTGGGACGTACAGTTCCAGGGCTGCTCGATGCCAAGCCGTTGAAATTTACCTGGGAGGGATGCCCTGGGGATTTCTTTCCCACAGTTGAGGATTGCTGATTTAGGGGATTTTTTTTTAGCAGGTTGGAAAGTTTACTATGCATTTGGGTACCAAGCGCAGCCCCTGTGGGAGGAGGTGGTACCCACCGGCTCCTGGGCTGCTGTACTGTGGGGAGGGAGGTTGCCGGAGGCCACGCTGTGGCAAGCTCCTGGTATGTGATAGGTTTAGGGAATTTTGATAAATACTCCTTATTTTCTTGCATAGTTCAATGCCAACATGATTACTTATTATTGCCCTGCATGTCTTTCTTGGAAACCTTTTTACTTTTTAATAAATTGCTTTAGTAAAAGCCTCGAAGTAAATTGTGTATAAACTTCTTTCTCATTGTTCTGTAATCAAACATGCCCAAAACAGTGTGCAGCAGAATATTCCACTAGAAAATTGTCCTTCTTAGTCAATATTCAAAATTATTAGTGATGATATAAATGCAATCATCCATGGGGTTAGTTGAGATGGCATTGAAGAGCTAGTCAATATATTGAATTAACCAAGGAGGAATGAAAAAGGCACCCAGTCTCAAGTTTGTTATGCCAATAAAAATTAATACAGGAAACATTATTCCATGAAATGGTTTAGTTGCCCCAACTATCAGAAAGATTTTTCAGTCAAAAACCTCATAATTATAGCCCTAGCACCAGCCTTCTCTTTATATTTGCACCATTATCTTTTTTTTTTTTAGGAGGTACCGGGAATTGAACCCAGGACTTCATCCATGGGAAGCAGGTGCTCAACCACTGAGTTAAATCCGCTCCTCAATGAGAGTTGGGTGTTTTGTTTGTTAGGAGGTACCAGGGATCAAATCCAGGACCTCATACATGGGATGCAGGGGCTCACCCACTTGAGCTACATCCACTCCCCTACCACTTTTTGAATACTTTCCTTTCTCTAGTATCTTTTTGGTATTGATGCTGCTCTTGCAACTGTTTATGCTGCTGCCAATCAATCAATTCAGCTGAGAATATAATGAACAAAACAGACACTGACTCTGCCCACAGTCTGGTGGGGGAAGCAGGCAGTAATCAAATAATCACACAAACAAATGGGAACTTGTGACTGTGCCAAGTGCTATGAGGAAATGGTCTGTAATGCTGTGCCTAAAATCGGGATCTGACCTTGACAGGGATGTGAAAGACGCGGAGGCTTAACTAGGCAAAGAAAAAAGGTCATAATCAATGGCTGCCCAGTGATTTCAAATCTGTGTATTACTGAGCTGAGCACAGACTAGAAAAACATGAATTAAGTATTCCCTGCCATTGAGAAATTTGCGATAAGGAGTGACTCATTGTTGACTCACTGTACCTTCCGTAGAGGCCATCTGATGGAGTTTTCCGTTGCTTCCAGAGCTGTGTTCTATGCATAGTTGTGATTTCCTAAATCCCATCTCTGATCAGTTTGTTCCCCTGGGTTTTTTGTTTGATGTGCGTGTTGGCTTGTTTGCCGTTGTGCCAGAGCTTTGAGCCCTGTCCTTGTCATTGCTGCTTCCTGCCCCTCTCCTTTCCCAACTCCTTTCCCATCCCCTTACTTTCTAACCTTTTTCTCCTCTCCTCTCCCATCTCTCCATAAACTTCCTCGTCATCCTTTCCTTTTACTCTAAATTTTCCATTCATTCCCTTCCTTTTTTCTTTCATTCTCCTCTTTTCCTGTTCACCCTGAAGATAGTAGGCTGATCTCATAGGAATCACTCCATTTGATCCCAATAGCAACTTTCTAAGGCAGACTGGGTAAGAATCATTAATCCTATTTAAAGGTGCCTTTGAGGGTAATTGGCTTCCCCAAGGACATGTGTCTGGGCAGGGGAGGAGCCCTTACTACGGCCCAATGCCTAGCTCCAGCCCTGTGCTCTCACCGCTTGACCACCTGCCTCTACGGAAACGTTGCAAACATTCCAACCAGGTCTTTTAGTCTGCCTGACAGATGAGGCCCTTCCCTGTCCTGTCTTTATCACTCAGAAAAATGAGTCTAGACAAAAGTCATTGTCAGAAAGGCTTTCTGATTGCTCATCCATCACAGGAGTAGAAACAGCTTCAGTCTCATCTGATGAATATTTACTGGACATTGGGTTTGACCTTGGACTGAACCACGTATAAAGGATTATTTACATTTTATTTTTACCTTGCCTGATGTGGCGTGGGAGGTGACATGGTTGGGGAGAGCAGAGAGTAAAGAGGATTGCTTTGGATATCATTTGCCAGCCTTTATTAGATTACTTCGCTTGACACATCCCTTTTTATATTTCCAAACTGAATCTGATGTTTTTTTCCTGCATAGATTGCTAATCCCTCAGAGACCCTCAAATTCCATTAGGATTTCTGTTTACTTCCTTCCTCTGGTCAATTATGAGGGAGTTTTAAAAAAGAGTACATCTGTATTCTATGCCACAGGCCAGATGTCCCTCTATTGCCAAAAAAGCAGCCAGTGATCTTTAGCCTTTATTTAATCTTTCTGATGATTTTCAGTCCTGGTAAATGTATACTGCTCTAAAGCAGGGGTTCTTAAAAGGGGTCCATGAGCGTGAATTGAAATTAAAAAAAAAAAATTATTCTTGTGGGGACGTGTTGGTGCGGGTGTGATATATTTATTAAATAATACACAGTATAGTGTGGACTCAGTAAGGGGTCCGTGGTTTTCACCTGACTGGCAAAGGGGTCTGTGGAATAACAAAGGTTAAGAACCCCCTGCTCCAAAGTATGATTTTAAGATGACTGTCAGCAACCTTTATTGATTGGTCACAGCTGATAAAGGCGTCTGCTTGGCCCAAAGAGATTCAGACTACTCTCGGAGAATTGTGCAAGAGTATGTGTCAGACACTGTGCAGAAGCATTTGAGAAAATCAGTATGAGAAAGGCTCAGTTCCTGCCCTTGAGGAACTCACAGTCTAGTGGTCCTGACAGATGTTGAAAATTACAATAATTCACTGAGATTTTATCTCTGTAATTTCAGAACAAAGGAACAAGCAACTGATTTGGGGGAAACTAATAGCACTATGCAAATAGAGTTTCAGTGACTTTTATCACCTGAGGGTGAACGAGCACGCTCTTCAGACTAAGGAAGTTCCGTGTTCAGTGAACTGGTGCCAAGATTTGGGAGTTTTTCCATGTAAGCGTGGGTCCATAGAAGCTACATGGAAGTGTAAAAGAGAACCATGTTCTTTACAGCTCATTTTTGCTAGTAGAGAATTCTCTGAGGTCAAGCATTAATTATTCACATTGATGAGAAATTGCATTTCACTATCAGAGTTGCATGATACTAAAATATGTAAACATCCCTTGTGCTTACAATCTTTCCCTTCACCCATGAGATCCTTACTTTCCCTGGAGTTCCTCTCCTTGGTATAGCAGCGTGGAATCATGTAAAGAACATGGCCTTCTGATTTATCTTTACCTTCATTTAAATCCTGGCTTCACCACTTATAAGCTTTATCACTTTAAGTTGTTACTAAATTCCTCTGAGCCTCTGTTTCTTTATAAATTAGGGAATAATATCTACCTCATAGGATTGTTTTAAGAATTTAATTTTTAAAAGTATGTAAATCTCTTAACTTTGATAGCAGAATAATTTTTTTTAAATCCATGTAACTACCCTATACAAACAGTGAACAAATATATGTGTATGCATGTATGTGAGCTAGCAACACATGTGCATGGGCTCTGGATGTATTGTATCATGTATAAAATGAAGAGGTGGGATGAGGTGACATTTAACCCAGAATTATCCTTTTTACACCTGCTTTGATTCCTGAACATCTGTCATTAAGAAATCCATATCTCTAGGTCTAGAAGGGTGTTTGAATCCTTGGTGTCTCTTTCTAAAGGAGGCATATTCTTTCTTCTTCCTCTGTTTCTCTACCATGTGCTCTGTTCAGACATCTACACTACTGGCAGTATCTCCCTCAGGGCTCATAATAGGTGAACAGTCAATATTTGTTAAATGGGTAATGAATGGAGCCCTTAGCAACTGAGTCCTTGTATGGAGGAAGAGAGATGAAGCACTAACATATCAGAAAAAAAGGGGCAGATGAGATACTGGGACAGGCATGAGGAAGAACTAATACCTATTGAGTATCTCCTGTTTAAGAACAGTGCTAGGACATTTGCATATTTTTTCTTTATTAGATAAATTGTGGGTTTATGGAACAATCATGCATAAAATACTGGATTCCCATATACCACCGTAATATTAACACCTTGCATTAGTGGGGAACATTTGTTACAATTGATGAAATCACATTTTTATAATTGTACTATTTACTATAGTCCATGGTTTTCATGTGTAAAAGTTTTTCTCTCCTACTTGGTACAAAGCTCCTTGAGGGTAGGTCCTGAATGCCTGCCCTAACATGTAGTTACTGAATATCCTGCCAAGCACAAACTATGCTTAACAAATGGTAATTTATTAAAGTTCCTTCTTCCACTCTGACCTGAGGTATAAAGGATTCACTTTCCTGAGTGATTGATTTTCTCCACATCCAGCCGTTTGCCATGAGAGGAGATTAGCCAACTGGTCACCCTTCTTCCTCCCTCTGTATAGTTGTATAGAGTAGTGGAAGCAACAAAGATTCTTTGTTTTGTCTTCTTTTTTGTTTGTTTTTTGTTTGTTTGTTGTGGGGTTTTTTGTTTGTTTTTAGCAACAAAGACGTTTTGAAGCCAGCAAGACTAGCTATGAATGCTGTTGTCACCACTTTTAACTTGTTGATCTTGGGCAATTTACTTAACCTTTCTAAGCCTCTGTTTTCTCACCTCTAAAATGAGGACACTAATACCTAACTCATGGGGAGTCACGTGGACTAAAGAACCTTAGCTCTGAATAAATGTTGGTGATTATAATTAAAAACTAAAACTCTTCTTATTAACTTAAAAATAAACTTGTATCATGTTCAAATATGAAAAAGGCCATGGTTGATGGTAGTGGCTTTGTTCCTTTGTCTCAATTTTATTTTGTAATTGATGTATATATAAGTGAATAGAATGTACTATAGTTTACAAAGCTACAGGTGCTGACATATCACTGTGTATATAAAGAAATTGTCTTCTTGGTCATTGTAGTGCTAGCCCTAACCCCAGGGAAGCCCTCCTTGAGTGTAGTAGACTCTGAACAGATGTTTGTTGGCTGGATAAAGAGATAAATGTATGATAAGTAGGACAGTCAAGGTATCTGAGACCGGTGCAATAGAATCCTAGACCAGGAAGTATAATGGAGAACTGAGGAGAGTATGTTATTCAAACAGTCATGAAGAAAAAGGAGGTGCTTCCCAGGTATGCGAAGGGGAAGAAGCCAGCTATGGGCAGAAAGCACTGCACATGCGAACAGAGAGGGGAGGGAAAGAGCCAAGTGTTTGAAGAAATGCTCCTAATCCAGAAAAAAAAAAACAAGGAGTTTTGATATGACTGGAATTTAGAAAAATTTGGGGGGTGTGCCAGGAGATGAAGCTACAAATATTTGTTCTGGGAAGAAAATACTGATGATTCTCCTAAAAATCACTTTGTGCTAATGTCAATGTCCAAAGTTGGCTTTCCAGTTTCACTTGAACTGAAGGAAGTAGTTAATGAATAACTTTAAGGTACCATGCCCAGGAAGGTTTTGAACCAAGCTCTACTTCTTAGGGCAGAAGTCTGAGCAAAAGTAGGCCAGTAAAAGAAAGGAGATTTCTCAATTGGAAAAGCCAGGATGTGAAGCAATGATCTTCCACTTCTTTTCCTGATGAAGGGAGAAAAAAGAGGAATCTGGGAATGCATCAGGGCTCAACTAATTGTGATGTAAAGCTTTCTCTGGGCTTAGCAAAAAAAACAGAACTTGTAGCAGGAAAAAGCTACGGGGTCATTTGTACAAGACAACACCTACAGTTCCCCCACAGAAGAGAACAGCCGAGTGTTTCTTTTAAGAGAAGAATTGTTAAGGGTTTAACTACAGCCAAAGGTTAGTGAGGCATTTGTATTTCCTTATATATTGTTTATGAAAATGAATTTCACTAATAGTAATTCGTGATGTGTTCTAGTGTTTTGTCATAATTTTCTATAGTAATTGTTATATAGATATCTTAAGTGTGTGGAAACATCTGAAGTTCATTAACAAGATTTATGGGAAGACTCATCATTTGAACACCAAGGTCACTCCCCAGGCACCTGGTGACAGCTACCCAAATTGCGCTAGTATTACTAGCCTTTGCTTCAAGTCCATTTTATAATGTGGCAGCAGTCATAGAAACTAGTCAGCTTCAATGAGCCCCGCTTGCTTCCCTAAACAGGCCATGCTCACGTCAACCTGTGCATTGGCTAAGCAGCTACTAGCAGAGTGAAGCCTCTTGGGATCTTGTGTATCTTTGTATACCCAAGCTCCCACCAGTATGTGGCCCAGTAGCTGCTAGGTGACTCTTGTTAAATGAATGAAGGTATACATGACACTCTGCTCTGTTCTCCTGGCGAATGAGAGTTGAATCTCTATCCTGTCCAAGAGCATCTTCCTGATCTGGCCTCTGCCTCCATTTCACCACGGCTGCCCTACGAGCACTACACCCCATCAAGCGAGAATACCTGCTTTTCTCCAGACACCACTCTCTCACTTCCCTTCCTTCCTTATGCACTGAACATCCTCCTACTCTCCATCTCTTTGTATCCAAATCAGTGTTCTGCTTCTTGTTAGAAGACGGATCCCAAACGTTTGTGGATGAATGAATGTTATTACAATTAGTTATTGTTACATGCCTGTCTGCCCCACTAGACCGTGAGGTCCATGAAGTCAGGAGCTGAGCTGTGGTTGTAATTGAAATTCTAAGGCCCTTCAATTGTGTGGGCCACTTCAAAGCCCTGACCTTAATGCCAGGCACGCCAGGAAGAGAGACACAAAAGCCAGGGGAAAGGGAGCGCAAATGCATTTAACACTTGTTAGATGCCAGGTACCAGCCTATAAGGTAGATAAGAAATCCGAGGAGTATAATGTTTTATATGTAATTTTATTCTTTTTTTTATGAACCCCCCCCCCCAAATTATAAAACCTTCATACCCCATAAAACCTGCACGTGTCCCTGCACATCATCTAGCATGCTGTTTGAAGTAATTAAGCAAACAAGTAATTCTAACCATATTTTAATATGTAATTTAAATGTAACCTCCTTCATCAAGCCTTCCCTAGACCCCCATTCAGAAATTATTTACATCCATTTCAAGCCTGCACAGCACTTTCTATGCATCTCTTTTATTTGTTTATTTTTAATTCTTTATTTTTATTTATTTCTCCCCCCCTCGTTGTTTGTGCTCGATGTCTGCTCATCTGCTTTTTAGGAAGTACCGGGAACCAAACCCTGGGCCTCCCAGGTGGGAGGGAGATGCCTAACCAGTTGAGCCACCTCTGCTCCCTGTCTATGTATCTCTTTTATTACTTGTTATATTTTGTATCAAATTAGTGTCTTGTTTAAATACCTTGATTCTTTAACTAGGTTGGAAGTTTTAAGAGGACCTGGTCTGTGTCTTAGCAATCTTCATCTATCCCATAGTATTCTGCAATTAGTGTGTGAATATTAAGAGCTAACAACAGCGTATTTATTACTATGGTCCAGGCATTTACAAAAATCATTACCCTATTTAACCCTTACAAAAGCCATACAAAGTAAATAGAACCATTATTTCCATTTTAAGGATGAGAAAACTGATATTAAGCATGATAAAGTAAATTGACCAATGTTTCATAGCTAATAAGTAGCAAGGTCAGGTTTCAAACTTAGGCATGCATCTGAAGCCAAAGCCACTGCAGAGGAATAAATCGTTCTTCATGAAGATGAATAAGAAAAAATTCTTGTGCTTGAAGAATTCCCATTTTTGAGGAGTTAGACATCTAATTTTTTTTTTAAGGGACAAATGCTATAATGTCCTGGGACACAGCGTGCTCTAGGAATACTACCCAGGAGATGCTAAGTGTGCCTGGGGGAGTTGTTGAAGGATAAACCTTTCAGTTGGTGATGGACCTTCCAAACAGGAAGAACTCGTGAAGAGGCAAAGGTTCACGGAAGGGCCTGGACTTTAGGGCCACAGAAGAATTTCTGGTTGATAGGAGAGTAGGGATCCATCAAGAATGTGTCAGGAGCTGAGGTTGAAAAAGATCATGAGGGCCTCATGTGTCATTCAACAGACACAAAGGTTTTTATCTTTCTGGTAGCAGTGTAGCAATGGGAGGTTTAAAGAAGGGGATGAAATGATTGTATTCCTTTTGAAGAAAATTTCTCTGGCAGCAGTATGGTGGGAGGATAGGGCATGAGTGATTTTCAGGGAATGCCTCATTAGGAATGCCTGGCAGACAGTCCAGATGTGACATACCATGGGCTTTAACTAAGGCAACAATACTGGGCTGATTTGAGAGGCATTTCTGAGGTAAAACTGACTGAATTTGTTGAATAATTAGATGTGCTAGATGAAAAGTAGAAGGCAATGTGGAAGTTTCTGATTTGTAAGAGTGGGCAGACACCATAAACAGAGAAAAGAGATTCTGGGGGAAGATAATGAGTTCATTTGGGGACATTTGAACAGAAGTTGGGAGTAAAGCAAACTGTCATCTGGGTTGGAGATATGGATTAGTGAATCATCAACAAAGGAAAGGATAAGACCACCCATTTATTAATGTAGTCAATGGATATTTATTGAGGCACTACTATGTGCCAGGCACTATGCCAGGTGCTAGGGGCACAGGCATTTCTGCTCTCATAGAGATTCTAATGGGAGATAGGCAACAAACAAACAAACAAAATAATTTTATTGTAAGATAAGTATTGTGAAGGACACCTGCAGAACTATGATAGACAATAACAGAGTGGGAAACTAGTTTAGATGGAGAGGTAGGAGCGCAATTCAAACTGAGACCTAAGGGAAGAAAAGGAACTCTCCTTGGAAGTTTAGAAGGTATAATTATAATAAATGAGAGCATATTGAGAACAAGATTTAGCTACTTCCTTATTTTTCACTTTGAGAAATCTAGACAAAAGCAAATTTAGATGAAACATGGTTATTAGATTATCATGTTTCGTATGTAAAAAAAAAAAAACACCAAACATTACAAAATTAAATAGATTAATGCTAACCTACAGTTGATTTATGTTTGTGGGAAGAAAATTGTTTAATTTGCCTGTTTGACTCTTTTTACCAAGGATCTTATATGTAATCTCAGATGGATAACTAATCCTGAGATTTTCTACAGAGAAGAGAGATAAGAGTTGACAAAGAACAAAGAATAGCTCTTAGCAGTTAAACCAAACTCCTTATGTTGCAGCCTTAACCAAAGCCCCTTGCTTTGCAGCAGGGTTGTCTTTAGAGACCTTTAGAATGCTTAACTAAGCTCCTTTAAGGCAAATTTGGGAGATTGTAGAAACAGCACAATGTGACATAAACACTTTTGGCTTACAAACAGAAGTTACTCCATTTGCGGGATCTCCCCTCGGAGCAAAACATTGAATGCCTTCACATCATCCAACCATACAATCGAAATTCCTTAGCTTGGCATCCAAATTTCTTCCCAATTTTCTAGTTTTCCTTCACATGGACCCTGCATGCCAATCTAACTGAATACTGCCTGTTCTCCAAACACATCTTATGTATGTACCCCTTTGCCCCTGGGCTTATGCCATTTACTAAATGCATCTATTTTTCATTCCATGTATCTAATTTCTACCCATCTGTCAAGGTCTAGCTCAATTTTCACCTTCTCCATGACCTTGATCTTTTTCCTTTAATGCATAGATCTCTCATTACCCACAACACGCATTTGGCACTTAACATACATATCCTTGAATTTTCTGCTTATTATATTGTGTCCATTTGTTTTTCAAGGGTAATAACTCCTGGATGCAAAGGAAGTGAGTTAGCATTTATTGAGCACTTGCTATGTGATTCAAGTACTTTATATGTTATTTCAACTGATCTTCACAATTCCATAGAATAGATATTATTGTCCACAATTTACAGCTGAAAATCAAACATTAAATCCCACTGTTTTTATTAAACCAGACATTAGGGAGATTTATAAAAATGTGAAACTGTCACTCTTTATAGTTTTCTCAAAAAATATTTATGTTAACATGTAGTAAATTTGTTATTTTATTTCATACATACTTTTTAAATTAAAAAAAAAACACTTCACCAAGGTTACTCAGCTATTAATTGATAGGACTGTGATTTAAGCCTAGATCTAACTGGTTCCAATGCCTACGGTCTTTCCCAATATCCGAATATGCCATACCATCCCCATCTACTAGAATTCTTTTTGTCCTTCTCAGTACCAACCATAGTACATTTGATAAGTTCTCAATATCTGTGAGCTGATTATTTTGCTTAAGTCAGCCTACCCGATATTGCATATTTAAAGTCAAGTACAGTCTTCCCCTATAATGCCAAATTCCTTGTGTATTATTTTAATATCATGTCATCAAAGCAGTAGTTCAACAAGGCTCTTTTTTAGTATCTGTTCGATGTCCAGTAATCTGTTTGACTGATGTTTTGTAAGTCAGCTCGTTTATTTGACTAATAAACCCAACTTAACTCATTATTTGGATATGAGGCTGTGACGGTTAGGCTTATGTGTCAACTCAGCCAGGTAATTGTGCCCAGTTGTTTGGTCAAGCAAGCACTGGGCTAATTGTAATACAAGGACATTTATGGACTTTAGTCATCAGTGAGTTTACTGCACAGATGAATGACTACATCTACAATCAACCAGGGAGCTTTCCATCAGCAATGAGTGATGTTTTATCCAATCAGTTGAATGCCTTAAAAGGGGAAATGATTTCAGCATTCAGAGAGGATTTTCCAGCTTGTCTTTGGGCAGCCAGTGTCTCCCAGGAACTCATAAAGGAACTTCATTGGACTTTCATCAGAGCCCCTGATTTGCAAACTGCCTGCGGAATCTGGACTTGTGCATCCCCACGTTCATGTGGGAGAACTTTACAAAATCTCATACTATTTACAGATATCTTCTGTTGATTTTGATTCCCTAGAAAATCCTGACTAACACAGCTTGGTATCAGGAGTGGTTTTTGAGGAACAGAATCTTAAACATGGGATTTCTGAACTGGTTCTGGGAGTTTTGCAGTTGGCTCTCTACTCTAATTGAACCCAACAGTACTAATGACTCCCTTTCCAATAATGAAGAGGCCACTAACAGTCCATGGCATGAGCTGACAATGGATATAGGCAAAATATCATCACTGGATTCCCCTACTTCCATGCTTATAAGAGGCAAGGATCTGGGTGAGAGTGCTTTCAATACCTTAACAAAGTTTTGTGGAGTCAAAATGTACAGTGATGTTGGCTGGCTTCTCCTAGATACTCTGGATACAGTTACAAAAGAAAAGGATGAGCAAAAGCCTTCAAATTTGCAACTTAAATGCTGCATGAATGAGGTGACAGTTTCTATGTGTGCTCTGAAAGAAAATCTTGTTTCATGCAGCCACAGGTTTGAGATCCCTGAAAAACCAGACTCAGACTCCAATTGTATGAGCAGCAGAGTTACAAAGGAAACCAAAATCTCAGCCTTGCAGAGTGTCTGCTGTTAAAGTGAAGGCATTGATTGGAAAGGAGTGGAACCCTAAGGATTGGGGTGGAGACATATGGGATTAGGAGAATATCAGTGGGGACATTGGAATCCTAAACTCTGCTGAGACTTTGCCACATAAACCTGTGAGGGCCTGCCCTGTGGAGACCATGCCTTATCAACCTTGTATCACCCAGCCTCCAGCCTGCCCCAGGGAGTCCGGACCTCCTTCCACCCCTGAGGTGGGTACCAGCCAAACTAAAGCTTGCACTGCCCAGCCTCTGGCATGCCCCACGGAGTGTGGACCTCCTCTCAGCCCTGAGGCAGGTACCAACCAAATTCCAACATGCACTGAGGAAACTGCCTTCTAACCCCTGCCTGAAGAGGTTAATCATGTTTTACCAGATAAAAATGCAAAGGAATGCCCTGAAGTCAGTAGCTTGCAAGGCCATTCTAATCCTTCTCCTTACCCACCCCCACCACCCCTCTTCTCTTCAAGACCTATTACTAGACTAAAATCACAACAAACCCCCAAAGGTGAAATACAAAGTGCAACCCATGCCCATGAGGAAATATGCTATACTCTAAAGGAACTACATGAGTTTTCCACCTTATATCTACAGAAATCAGGGGGATATGTGTGGGAATAGATACTAAGATATGGGATAATGGTGGAAGGAATATAAATTTAGATCATGCTGAATTTATTGGTATGGGCCCACTAAGCAGAAATTCTGGATTCAATGCTGTGGCTCAAGGGGTTCGAAGGGGCTCTAATAGTTTGCTTGGGTGGCTGACTGAACCATGGACCAAAAGATGGCCTAGCATGTCTGATGTTGAGATGCTCGATTTGCCCTGGTACACCGTAGAAGAGGGTATTCAAAGGCTTAGAGAGACTGGATTGCTAGAATGAACTTAACTTTTAAGACCTGCCCACCTACCTCAGGAATGTCTAGAGGGCACACCTTTAACAGGACTGTAAGGAATAAATTTGTTAGACTAAATCTTCCCTGAAGAGCTCTGTGGCTCTGTGGCTGCTCTTCTCTGTAGTCTGGATATTACTGTAGGCAAGGCTGTAATGGAATTAGAACCCTTAAACATTATGGGAATGATCAGATCTTGGGCCGGTAAAAGTCAAGTATTAGCAGTTAATCGCCAAAGACTAGATGGGAGTGGCTACTGCAATGAAAGGCAGACTCACAGCAGCACTCAAAATAGTCAGAGTCTCATAGATTTATGGCGTTGGCTAATAGATCATGGGGTACCTATAAGTGAAATAGATGGGCAGTCTCCTAAATTCCTTCTGGATCTGTATAAGCAGAAGTGTTCTAGATTGAGTGAACAAAACCCTAACTTGAATTACAGACACAGAGAATGAGGGCCCCTTAATCAATTCCCAGACTTGAGACAGTTTACAGACCCAGAGCCCCTTGAATGAGGAGAAGGCCAGGGCCCCTTGGGGAAGGATCCTGTTAAACTGCCAAAAATTTATACTGTTAATCTTCCTCCCAGCTTTCCCCAAGAAGACCTATGGCCTTTTACCAGAGTAACTGCACTGGGGAAAAGGAAATAATCAGACATTTTGGAGATTATTAGACACTGTCTCAGAAGTGACAGTAATTCCAGGAGACCCAAAATGTCACTGTGGTCTACCAGTCAGAGTAGGGGCTTATGGAGGTCAGGTGATTGATGGAGTTTTAGCTCAGGTCCACCTCACAGTGGGTCCAGTGTGTCCCCAGACCCATTCTATGGTTATTTCACCAGTTCCAGAATGCATAATTGGATTAGATATACTCAGTAACTGGCAGAACCCCACATTGGATCCTTGGCTTGTGGAGTGACAGCTATTATGGTAGGAAAGGCCAACTGGAAGCCACTATATCTGTCCCTGCCTAGTAAATCAAAAGCAATATCAGATTCTTTGGGGAATTGCAGAGATTAGTGCCACCATCAAGGATTTGAAGGATGCAGGGGTGGTGATTCCCACTACATCCCCTTTCAACTCCATTATTTGGCTGGTGCAGAAAACAGTTGGATCTTGGAGGATGACAGTAGATTGTCGTAAACTTAACCAGGTGGTGACTCCAATCGCAGCTGCTGTCTCAGATGTGGTATCATTACTTGTTCAAATCCACATATCCCCTGGTACCTGGTGTGCAGCTATTGATCTGGCAAATGTTTTTTTTTTTCTCAATTACCATTAGTAAGGACCACCAAAAAGTTTGTTTTCAGCTGGCAAGACCAGCAGTATACCTTCACTGTCCTGCCTGAGGGGTATATCAGCTCTCTAGCCCTATATCAAAATATTGTCTGCAGGGACCTTGATCATCTCTCCCTCCCACAAGAAATCACACTGGTCCATTTTATTAATAATATCATGTCGATAGGACCTAGTGAGAAAGAAGTAGCAAAGACCCTTAGGATTTTGTAGCAAAGCCCTGCCATCCTCTGCAGATAACTACTCTCCTTTTGAGAAACAGCTTTTGGCTTGCTACTGGGCCTTAGTAGAGACTGGACACTTAACCATGGGCCATCGAGTTACCATGAGACCTGAGTTGCCTATTATGAGCTGGGTATTGTCTGACCCACCAAACCCTAAAATTGGATATGCACAGCAGCATAATGAAGTGGAAGTTGTATATATGAGATAGGGCTTGAGTGGGTCTTGAAGGCACATGTAAGTTACATGAGAAAGTAGCCCAAATGCCCATGATTACCACCCTTACCGTGTTACCTACTCTTTCCCAGCCCACAGCTTTAGCCTCTTGCGAAGTCCCTTAGAATCAGCTGACTGAGGAAGAGAAAACTCAGGGTTGGTTTACAGATGGTTCTGCACGATATGCATATACCACCCAAAAGTAGACAGCTTCAGCATTGCAGCCCCTTTCTGGGACATCCCTGAAGGACAGTAGCAAAGGCAATTACTCTCAGTGGGAAGAACTTTGAGCAGTGCACCTGGTTGTTCATTCTGCTTGTAAGAAGCAATGGCCAGAGGTACATTTGTATACTGACTCATGGGCTGTTGCCAATGGTTTGGCTGGATGGTCAGGGACTTGAAAGGAACATGATTGGAAAATTGGTGACAATGAGGTCCGGGGAAGACCTTTCCAAGTGGGCAAAAAAACATGAAAATAATTGCATCCCACATGAATACTCACCAGAGGGTAACTTCAGCAGAGGAAGATTCTAATAATCACGTGGATAGGATGACCCACTCTGTGGCTATGCTCAGCCTCTTTCCCCAGCCACTCCTGTCATTGCCCAATGACCTCATGAACAAAGTGGCCATGGAGGTAGGGATGGATGTTATGCATGGGCTCAGCAACATGGACTTCCCCTTACCAAAGCTGACTTGGCTACAGACACTGCTGAGTGCCCAGTCTGCCAGCAGCAGAGACCCACACTCAGCACCCAATATGGCACCATTCCTCAAAGTGACCAACCTGGTACTTGGTGGCAGGTTGATTACATTGGACCGCTTCCATCATGGAAGGGACAGCAATTTGTTTTAACTGAAATAGACACATACTCTGGATATGGGTTTGTGTTCCCTGCATGCAATGCTTCTTCTAAAACTATTCTATGGACTTACAGATGTCTTATCCACCATCATGGCATTCCAAACAGCATTGCTTCTGATCAAGGAACCCATTTCACAGCAAATGATGTGCAGGAATGGGCACATGCCCATGGAATTCACTGGTCTTACCATGTTCCCCATCATCCTGAAGCAGCTGGACTGATAGAATGGTGGAATGGCCTTTTGAAGACTCAATTACAGCACCGACTAGGTTGCAATACCTTGCAGGTTTGGGGCAATGTTCTCTAGGAGGCTGTGTATGCTCTAAATCAGAGTCCACTCTATGGTGCTGTTTCTCCCATAGCCAGGATTCATGGGTCCAGGAATCAAGGGGTGGAAATGGGAGTAGCACCACTTTCTATTACCCCCAGTGATCCACTAGGAAAATTTTTGCTTCCTGTCCCTGCAACTTTAAACTCTGCTGGGCTACTGGTCTTAGCTCCAAAAGGAAGAGCGCTGCTACCAGGGAGCACAACGATTCCATTGAACTGGAAGTTAAGACTGCCACCCGGCCACTTTAGGATCCTCTTACCTTTGAATCAACAGGCAAAGAAGGGAATTACTATACTGGCTGGGGTGATTGATTCTGACTATCAAGGGGAAATAGGACTGCATCTACATAATGGGGGTAAAGAAGAGTTGCTTGGAATACAGGAGATCCTCTAGGGCCATGCCCTGTGATTAAAGTCAATCGAAAATTACAACAACCCAATCCAAGCAGAACTAACAATGGCCCAGAATCTTCAGGAACGAAAGTTTGGGTCACCCCACCAGGCAAAGAACCATGGCCAGCTGAGATGTTTGCTGAGGGTAAAGGGAACATGAAACAGGTAGTGGAAGAAGGTAGTGATATATACGAACTTTGACCACATGACCAGTTACGTAAATGAGGACTATAATGTCATGAATCTTTTTTCTTTGCTTTGTTATGAGTATGATTGTACATGTACATAAAACAAACATCTTTGTTTTCTTCCCTAACCCTTTCCCTTATCAAATGACAAGTTGTATTAGTTTCATGTCATAATATTTAAGGATGTCAAGATAAAAGAGTAAATATTACCCAAGGACTTGCACCCTATTCTGTAGGGAATTAATGAGTTTCTGGTTGTAAGGAGTACAGTTGAATATTCTTAGGCGGGAATATATATATATATATACACACACACGCACACACACACACACATCTGTTTTTGTTTTTACTTAGAGACTAAGTATGGTTTAAAGTAATGTGTATGGTTGCCAGCTTAACAAGGGGTGGACTGTGATGGTTAGGTTAGTGTGTCAACTCAGCCAGGTAATTGTGCCCAGTTGTTTGGTCAAGCAAGCACTGGGCTAATTGTAATACAAGGACATTTATGGACTTTAGTCATCAGTGAGTTTACTGCATAGATGACTGATTACAGGTACAATCAACCAGGGAGCTTGCCACCAGCAATGAGTGCTGTTTTATCCAATCAGTTGAATGCCTTAAAAGGGGAAGTGATTTCAGCATTCAGAGAGAATTTCCCAGCTTGTCTTTGGACAGCCAGTGTTTCCCAGGAACTCATAAAGGAACTTCTTCAGAGTTTCATCAGAGCCCCTGATTTGCAAACTGCCTGTGGAATCTGGGCTTGTGGATCCCCACAGTCACATGAAAATATTTTATAAAGTCTCATACTATTTACATATATCTTCTGTTGATTCTGTTTCCCTAGAGAACCCTGACTAATACAGAGGCATACATTGTGCTTCACTCTACTAAGGAGCCAGCTCATTTAGCTATTGGATATCAGTCATAATCAATCAGTAGCCTTGAAGCCTTCTATGGTTGACTTCCAAGCCACTACCTTTGCAATGTTTCCCTCTTCACGGTTATTCTAATACACATCTCCCCATTCTATTGAAAAGTCTCATTGATCTCCTGCCATTATCTCCTTTCCCTAACAACACTGCTCACATTAAAACAGTTTCATTTATAGAGAAGAGAGGGCTCAAGAAGACCAGCTGGCTCTTCATGAAAGACCTCACAGAGTAACAGTCTCTTGTTGGGGTTGTCATAGTACTAGATCTGGATCTTAGGACAACATGCTCTGAAATCCAGTTTTTCTCAGGGTATACAGGGGTGATCAAGCTCAAGGGTCAGATTTAAGAGAGAATAATATGTATGTGCTAATGCCAAGTTATTAACTTACAATGGGAAATGCAACTGCTCAAGGTCCCAGATTGCGCTTATTAACACATGAGCTCCCATTAGGAAAAGATCTATGGGAAATCATATTTTAAATGTCATGTGGCTTGGTGAGTCTGGACTTTGAAGGAGAGAAACCAGTCAGATAACTTTAATGGCTTCTGTCCTCAAGCTAGATTAGGCAGACAAACCCACCATATTGGTTACCTTGACCAAGGAGAACACGTTAATGTCATCCACCTGGAGAACATCTCCACCAACAGTGCTTGAGATATATTATCAAATTGGTTCTCCTGATCCCCAGGTAGACTCTCTCTTTTCATCTCCCAGTTTATTCAGTTTTTTGAAACCTATTCCTAAATCTTGACTTCTTCCACATTCAAACATGTCTTGACTAGCTTCCCAGACCCTTACTTTTACTCAAGGTCAGGGCAGATGCGTATACTTGACATCATTGAGGAGTTAATTTTCCCATGTGATCTATCATTTTACTTAGGGTTTAGCCTTGCAGGCTTCTGATTTTGCTCAGGGGTCTCTGATCAGACCCTTCATCTCTGGGCCCATACACTGCTGTCCTCCCTGAAGCCATCAAACCTGGAGCACTAGAATGCTAACTCTTGGGGAACCAGCCAATGCCCTCCGGTCCTCTGCTAGCCTCAGTTCTTGCTTTCTTCTTTGACTCACATTTGGGCTTCAATTTTGGCCTCTGAGGATTTCTTTTACTTACTTGTAAGCGTAGTCAAGCTTTTAAAATTATATTATAAATATTCTATTCAGAATTTTAGTCGAATGGGAGGGACTTTAAAGACGTCTAAGCTGCCAAATGGCTGGAAACAGCTCACTGAATACATTTCCTTCATACTTTTCCACTTTCTAGATGCTTTTAGCTCATTGTCTTATGTGAATTTTACCACTTCCTCATGAGTCAAACATCATTTCCCATGTTGCCCAAACAAGGAAACTGACCCATGGGTGGCTTGCCTGAGTTCCCACAGATCCCAGGAGAGGTGAAGCCAAGATTTAATTTCTATACTCCCAACACCGAGCTTGTATTTTTTATTTATTCGTAAAACGTGTTTGTGTGTGCATGTCTCCTGTATGCTTAGCCTTGTACTGGCTGTTAGTATACAAAAAATAAGTATACCATAGTCCTCATTTTTTAATTACTGTACATATTCACAGAATAAATACATGGGTAAACAAACTAATTTCAGAATAGTAAAGGCAATGATAATGGTGTGATCAATAAAAGTAAAGTGTGGTTTCTAAAAAAGGAGAAGGGGTCAGTTCATCTGGAAGCCAGGATGAAGGGGCAGCAGAGAGAAAACTGAGCACCTGGCCTCAGTCTTGAAAGCCAACTACAAGTTCATTAGATAGGTGAGTGTGGTAGGAGAAGGTACTTTTCTAGCCAAAGAGAACTGCCTGGGCATAGACAATGAGGCCAGGAAAGCTGTGGTTAGCAACTTTGTATAGGTGGAGCAGGGGATATAAGGGGCTTTGTGAAGTTGGAGTTAAAGAAATGGGTAAAATTCAAATGATGGGAGGCTTTGAATGCCATGTTTAGTTGAGACCTTATCCTGAAGGCATGCGGATCCCTAGACAGCTCTGGACAACAGTATAACATGGTCAGATATGTGTTTTAGAAAGATGGCTAGAAATATTTTTATAGCTTTTTTCCCATTATACCACATGACCTCTCCGCAAGGATACTTTGGAATCGACTGGAGTGACTTTCCAAGACCCAGAGGCTCAAAGCTCAAGGAAGAACCCTAAAGGCGGTGAGAAAGCCTTAGGTTTATAGTCACTTCCCTTTTTTGGATCCTGAACTCTCATGAGCTATCTGATTTAAGGTAAAAAGATAGCCCATTACTGCTTTCCTTTCCTGAAAACACCCCAGCTGGCTTAGAGCATCTCTCTGAAACTCCAGCTAAACAAGATTATGCTGATGAGATCTGCCACAGCTGGGAGCAGGTCAAGTTGGCATCTCTGCAATTACTCAGCATCCAAATGTTTTATGATTATAAAAACTTTTTATATCATATTAAAAGAAAAATAAAACTGTATAAATGAATATGGCATATTTCATTCAGGTGATGATGACAAAAGGACACAATCTTTTTAGAAGAAGTCTAGTAGCTCTTGGCCTTGGCTACTTTAGCTTCTAGCACACATGTTTCAGCCACGGCACTTGTCCTATTCCTGTGCTTTTATAATTGTTTGATTACATGTGGCTTCTCCCACCCCACACTCCTTAGCTTTTGAATTCACAAAGTACTCTGTGGATGCTTGTTTACTGAGAGGTTGTATGAAAGAATAGCACATATTTTTAAGTGGATAGATACCTTTTTAAAAATTACTGCTATTAAGAGTAACCAAGTCCCATTTTCTATAAGTTCCATATTTGAAATCTCATATGAAAACTGAAGTTAGCAGACAGTGAGGGCCTACTATGTACCAGGTTATTGGGGGCAAAAAGCAAATGATATGGTCCCTTCCCTCTCAAGGTGATCACTCTAGTTGTAGAGACAAGTAAACCAATCCAATGTAATAAGGACTGTGATACATATATAGCCAGAATGCTAGGGGGTTACACAGGAGAGGCACCAATTTCAGCCTTAGAGTGAGGGATTGAGGAGACGGTCATAGATGGCTTCCAGAAGACTATGATCCCTGAGCTAAATCTTAAATGAGGAATTAGAGGTAGATTTTGTTCCACTGTCCATGTATAATGATGTATAACGATGACTGTAATGGGCCCCTAAGCCATCCAAATTCTGGATGATACATGGCACAATAGGTTAGATCCCAGATATGAAAAAAATTTGAATTCATTATAGATTGGTGGTGGGCATTCATTTATTCAATCATCAGGTGTGAATTGAGCACTCTCCTAAGCATACTGTGGATATCCTACTAATGTAAACCATGACACTGCACCTCCAGGAGCTTACAACTACATTGGATACCACAATGTCCACACACACGAGACAGTTCACAGAAATGCACGGTTTCTGTTAATTTGACCCAAAGTCACTGGTGTAGACAATAAACATGCAGGAGACATGAGAACTATATCTCAACATGCTTGGGAAGGATTCATCATGAAGAAGATGGATCTCAAGCTGGTCTAATATAAAAGGAAAAAATAATAAAAGAAGAGGGTATTCCAGAATGAGGGAATTTGTAAAGCAAAGGATAGAGGTGGGGCTAAGTGTGGAATATTAAATCAATTTAAAGTTACAAGGAAATACCGTGAGCCAGGTACCATACTGAGCACCATGGAAGAGAAAACCAAGAAGCAGACCTCAAATGTGCCATCACACTGTGGACAGTAGAGTCTCCCACTGGCTAATCACTGGATCCAGTAGAGATATTTGGTTTGTTCTGTACCATATTTTAGATTTTTTCCCATCGTTTTCAACATTAAAACTCTGGAATATTCACATAAAAATCTAGATTCTTGACTTAACTTTAAAAGTTGGAGGATCTGGCAACACTGGTGATCCAAAATCCCCAGTTTGCTACAATCCCTACTCAGACAGCTTCACTCATTTGTGTTACCTGCCTTATCCCTTTGTGTTTTAGATTTTGCCATCCCTGGTTAAAATCTAACAAGAAGAAAAGACATGTGCATAAATAATTCTAATAGGAAGGTCTGAATCACAGTGGGAGTTCATTCATTCAACAACTATTTCCTGAGTTCTTTCTCCTTGTCAGGCATTTTGCTAATGCTGGGGAAATGTTGTGCCTAGACTCCAGGAGTTCACATGCTATTGAGAGAGAATAGCTGTAGGAGCAATCACTGCAAAATGTAATAAATGTCACAACAGAGTTGTGTGCAAGACACAGAAGAGACCCAAGGAGCAAGTGATCACCTGTACCTAGCAGGGTGTGGGGTCATAGAAGTAATACTTGAACTGAGGTTTAAGATGGCCTGGGCCAAGGTAAGGAGGCATGAAGACACATGTCAGACTCAGAGAAGTGCAAAGAATTTGTTGTGGCTGGAACATAGGGTAACTGGAATCATTTAAGCAGGAAAATGAGAGAATCAGATGTGTATTTTAGTGAGGAGATTGCATTTGGAAGTTTGAAACTAAAATCAAGTAGATTTAGACAGCTTTCCTAACAATCTAGGCCTGAACTAAAGGGATTGCAGAGCCTGACATTCGGAGAGAGAACAGTGTAAGATAATGTGTGATGAAGTATTGAATCATCTGGTTCAAATTATAGATGCTGATGGCAATTAAAGTGACCTCCTGAGCGTCAAGTCCTGCAAAATATTCTGTAAATATATTATAATCCATTTTTAAAATCTAGGCCCTCCTCTCACTTATATAAAACACATTTTAGAGGGAGCAGGTGTAGCTCAGTGGTTGAGCACCTGCTTCCCACTTCGAGGTTCTGGGTTCAATTCTTGGTACCTCCTAAAAAAGGTAAATAAATAAAGCTCATTTTAGTTTGTGTGTGGGGTTTTTTTTTTTCATTGTTTAAGTTCTTTCTCCATTTAATGGACAAAACACTTCACTTGCAGTAGAGTTTACCTCGGTTGCATACTAGTGTGTGAACTCAGACAATTTGACTTATGTGAGAATTAGTAAAATAGAATTTCTAATACTCCCCAGGGTTATGACAATGTAACAGAAAAAAAATATATATGAGAACAGTTTAAAGTCCACAATTTGATGTCATGGGTTATTACTATAAGAAGTTTAAATTAGAAAAAATGAATTATTCAAAATGTGCTTAGACATTTTATTTGCATACTATTTTAGAGATTTATTTCCTGTTATTTCTCTCCATTACTAAAATAAGCATCATAACTTATCGTGACATAAATTCTATTTATCAGAAGGCTCTTAAATCTCTAAAGTTGAGAAAATCATAAAACAATTTGGTTTAAAAGACTTGTTCAGAGAGTTTGGAATAAATGAGGTCAGGTGATATAAATAGAATCTACTGTCACTCAAGTCATCCTGTGTTTTATATCATTGCAAACAGTAAGCAATCAAAGTGCAGGGATCACCAATACAAATGCCCAGAGGCAAGTAATATAGATAAGCAACGAGGATGATGTTTCATAATGGCTTTTTAAAGCTATGTTCTTTTTACATAGTCATTCTGAATATTAAACATTTAAGAATAATCCGTACTTCCATAGGAATCATGTTCTCTCCTGCTTTTAAAAATTAAAATACAAGTCTCCCTCCATAAAGCTTTCATTTTTCCCATTTTTGATAAAGGCATGAGTATAAGAAATACTTTGCTTTCCTCCCAGCTTTACGGGAAATACAAATCTGATACAACTGACTCTCAGGGTTTTTTTTTTTGTCTGAGAACTATGAGGGGGAGGTGAAGATATGGAAAATTGGAGAATAAATGCCCTCTCTAAAGAGGGTCATGTTCTTGGCAATTAATTCTTTCTATGCAACAAGATTGAGAACTGTTATTGATAGAACTTCTGTTTTTTTTTTCATATGAAGCCATAAATCCATATATTATGTAAATTTTTCCTAATATTGAACATGAGCAACAAATTCAAAAGTTTACAAACACTGTGGGTCAAATTCAACCTGCAGGAACACATCCTACTCTAGACTCTGGGATTTTGAACCAGAAAGCCTGTGTCTTAATCCTGCCTTTGCTACTTACTAAACTCGGTAACCATGGGCAAATAATCTTATTTCACTAATCTAAAAACATTGTCAATAATTGTTTCATTGGGTTGTTTATTTTTCTAATATTTTGTTATACAATTTTACAAACATAAATAAAAGTTTAAAGAATTTTATAATGAACACCCATATACTGACCACCTAGATTTCACAATTAACATTTTTTTTAAAATATTTATTTATTTTATTACATATCTCCCCTCCCCCCCCCCACGCTGTGGCGACACGCCAAGACTGGTACTACGCAGGCGCGGCTTTTCCCGCTTGTGGGCGGCTTCTGCTTCCATTCACGGCCGGCTTTCAGTTCGCGGGTGGCTGGCTGCGCTCCATTCGCGGGCGACCTGCCCTGCCCGTGGTGGCTTTGCCCTGTCCATGGCAGTTTTTTGCCCTGCCCACTGCGGCTCTGGCCCGCCCATGGCAGCTTGCCATTCTCAAGGCGGTCTGCCCACTAGGAGAGGTCCCCGGGAACCAAACCCGGGGCCTCCCATGTGGTATGCCAGCGCCCTACCCACTGGGCTATCCAGCCGGCCCCCACAATTAACATTTTGCTACACTTGTTTTACAGCATATCTACCCATAT
>PVKH010002018.1:0-28394 GCA_004027955.1 Chaetophractus vellerosus
GGTTGTCTTTAGCTTCTGCATCTGTTATATCAAGTTTGATATGAAATCTTTACCAACTTTATACTATGGTATATTTAATTTTTCCATAATTGATACAATTTACCTTTTAACTTTGAGATAATCTTCTAGCTTTTTAAAGACTTCTTTCATTAGAGAAGTTGTAGATTTACAGAAAAATAATCATCTACCTTTTTATCTCTCTTACAATTTTGGATCTTTCTGTATTTAGTTATTTGATATGATTAGCCTTTTGGATAAGAATTATGTCTTGCATATATTTAAGAGCCTTTAGAAGTGTGTGTCATATATTATGACAACCTCCATTTTATATATGATGAAACTAAATACAAAAGAAGTTTTAGAGACTTGTCCTACGTTACATGGGCAGTAAGCGGCCAAGCTAGGTGTCCACCCTAGGTCTTTCTCACTGTAGCGTCAAATTCTTAATCGACTGCAATGCTGTTTTATCTCACCACAGGAATCATATTTGTGGACTTTTATTTTTAACTGAGAGACAGAAGAAGTAATAGGAGAATACACCCTGCCTCAACAGGGAAACTAAATGCCTTCTTTATATTTTATTGTCTTTCCTAGGTCCTTTTAAATTCCTAACAAATTTGTCCACATGCCAACCCTCAAGGAAGGCAATGATTCAGAGTGCAATCAACTTGAAAACACTACCCTCCCTTATTTGATTTCCATTTAGAACATTCACTGACATGGTTCACCTACACTGAAGAGAAGTAATTTGAAGTCCAGTAAGTGGAATTGCTAAAATAATGTTATTTTGTTCTGAGGCAATTTTGGGTTCCATAGAAGCCTAAGAGAACCAAAACACTGATGATGATGATGATGATGATAATTTTGTCATCAAACACCAAAATGTATGTCACTCTACAGAAAGAAGGAGAGAATTATTGAATTTGAATTAGGAAGGTTATAATCCCTGGAATTTCTCCAAAACAAATAGCTAAACATTTTGGAGTTTCCTTTAAGATTTTATTTAGGGGGGATTATAATAGAAGAGCAATACAAAACCTTGATTTTTATATTGATTTTATTGTCACTTATTTACTATTTACATATTTATAACATTGATTATTTCTAGGATTGATTTGAGTAAGATATTCAAGAACTATCGCCCAGGAAGATGAAATGAAATCTTTAACATTAAAACTACCAGCCCGGTGCTGATATTAACCTACACAATATTTTCTGGATAAAGAGGCTCAGCTTCCAGATGTGCTTTCCCTACTCAAAATTCCATGAGCAATAACATCCACTGATATTTGCATAGATAATTACTTACATAACTCATAGTAATGTTCCTTTATTTACTTTCTGCTCAAAGATGAGCTATTTGTAAGCTTAAAATAGAAGGAAAAAAGACTCTTCTTCCTCTCATTCAAAAATATGCATTGTATATGACAAGACATCATTAAAATCAGATTGGAGGAGATGTTGAAAACTTGTTGCTTATGAATGGAATCTCCCATTGAATCAATATCCCCTGAAAATAATTTGATTGGCCCACACATTGTTTTAAAATTTAACATTAGTAAACAATATTTAAAATCAGGATATTTCACTTTAATATCCAGCATTCTAATGCTTTTAAAATAATCACAAGGTCTGGGTATAGTGGGTCCCAGTGCCTACACATAGGCATTGCCTTCTATTGGACAGTGCTTGTCCTCTTAGTTGGGCACACACTGTCCAGTCTCTATTCTCCCCTACCACCTCCTTGGCACTAACTGGCAGCCTTTTTCAGCCAATCAATTCACTTGCTTGCATCTTCGGCCAATGAGTTTGAAAATCGCTAGAGGCAAGGCTTTGCAAAAAGCATATTATCAAGCCTAGTTCAGTCTCTAGTCTCAAACTTTTATCAAGAGCTTATTCATTTAAATAAAGATATAGTGTGAATGGTTATAAAAAGCTGATTTTCTTTCTCAGGTCATAGTAGATTAACAGAAAAAAGTAAAAGAAAAATGATTTAGGGAAATAATTTTGTAAGCTTACATGTGTGGTGGTGGGATGGGATGTTGATTTTAGAGTTCAATCCCAGTAATGGTGTAAGAAAGATGGCTCTCACAGACAAGTGAAGAGAGAAAAAATCCAGAAGGAGAATTGTAAAAAACTCACATCTCAAGAGAAACAACTAGATTACTATATCAGTTTGATGAATGGATATGACCCATATATAATTTAAATTGTATATATATATTTCCACATGTCATGGAGCTTTGCAATTGTAAGTTCTCATAATTAATCTTTTTTTTTTCTCAAAGCAGCTTACAAAGTTCACTATGTTTACAGCAATTTGCTAAGTTATAATGCATATGGATAAATTAAAGAATAGTTTGTTGCAAGCTTCTTTTGTTATGGCAACAACAAATCAGTCTAAAAGCAACAGGACGTTTTGTGCAGTAGGAGTACAAAATATCTTAAGCACTCTAGTGTAAGGTTCTGGAAGTGCTGTGCATCTACTTACAAACTCTTCGCACATCTCCGTAGTGTTTCTGATATGATTAACATCCTTCAATCATTCTGCCCATAATTCTAAGCTAAAATTCAGTTGTATCTGGCAGGGTCACTTGTCACATGTTTGTTAGCTTTGAACCTCAGTTTCCTCATCTTATAAAATAATGTCTGATAGTGAGGCATGTACATATATGCCTATTATGTGGATTAAGTGATAAAGTAGCTACAAATCGCCCTCTGATTTGTAAATTGATTTCAAATTTAATTATATTTTATAGTTCAACTTGATATGGTCTTATCTGTGATTCATAATTTTCATTCAAAATTATTTTCTTCATAGTGCAAAAGCCACCAGATTAAACCAGGTCACAGATAATAATCTTATCTCCAACACCAATATTTTTAAGATGTTCTATCTAACCCTGAACCTGACTTATGGTAATTTGACAGTACTGAAATTCAACACATTTACTCATTCATTTATTATTTAATAATAGTTTATCAAGTGTTGGGCACTGGGCTGAACACTTGAGATTACAAAGACAATTCCACGGTGTTCTTATTAGAGTGGTGGAGATAATGTGGAGGAGATATGCACCTACAGAAATAAGCTTAACCTGAGCACCCATAGGGAAGGGCCATGCAACAAGAAACAAGAAGGATTATTTAACTCGCTGCTAATTCTGCCACAGAGAGGTCAGAGAAAATCATAACAGGACTGCTAAATAGAAGAGTGTGCCTATGGGAAATTCTATGTTGAAGAAAGAATGAGAAAAGTGCTATTATGCTTTGGAGACAGGCAGTATCCCATCTTGGCTAGGCGTGGAATACAGTGAGAATGGGATTAGGGGATAAAGCTTGGAAAGGCATCTCACACTGACCTGTTACAAGCCTTTATTGACATATCATGGATTCTATTCTATTACATTTTTAAGCATTATCTATGAGATGGATGTAGAAGAAAGCTACTGTAGAAGATTTTTGTGAGAATTAACGATTGTCCTGTAAAATGTCAGCCACAGTGTCTGCCATGTTATAAACACTCAAAAATATTATAATCATTTCCTTTACTGCCTTGCATATGTCATAAGCACCATCTCCTTCCAAACTCACAGTATTCATATTTCTGCATCCCCCCATCAAAAAATCATGTCCCAGGTTTTGCTCTCCCCCTTCTCAAGGTGCCTATTGTAATCTGAGGTCTGATAGTGAATTAGCTGTAAACCAATGTTAGATAATGTGTGTGTATGTATGTGTTCATAACCTGAAGAATCTTTTAAAAATTTCAGTCACAAAGAAGTATATATGCAATAATTTTACTTGAGTAGATTCCCCATATCAAACTGAATTATTAAGAAGTCTGTGGATACCTTAATAATACATAACTTCTTGAGCAAATGTAGGATCTCTTACTTTATAACACCACACCATTTTAACTATTTAACTGTGATGCCAATTAAAACTCATACTCTTACCACAGTGTCAATTATCTACCAGGTTCAGGAGGCACTATGCAGAGTTATTTCTTCTGCCTTACATATAACACAGTGATTGTATAATAAAGATGAAACAAAACCAAACAAACCCACAAAAATCCCATTTGGAACACAGCAGCATGGGCTTATATATTCCATGGTGACCAATTAAAACATTAGGAAGCATAAAGTATGTACATACTCTGTGGAAACCGTGGTGGGTTGTCGTTGACATCAGTCAGTGTGATGTTGACAGTCGTAGATCCTGAGAGTCCTCCAACTTGCCCAGCCATGTCTTTGGCTTGAATGACCACTGAGTAGTGTTCTCTGGCTTCTCTATCCATATTATGTAAGGCAGTCCTAATAACTCCTGTAATACATATTTTTAACAAAATACAGCATAAGTAGACATTAAATGAGAAGCCACATGGATATATTTATTTTTATGTTTAGGAAATATCTTTTCAAATAACATGCTTTTGGAAAAAGAGAAACATTTCTGAGAGAGACAACTCATTAACAGTATAACTAGCACTCTTCTAAAAATGCCTCAATGAAACATTTATTTCCAACCACATGTCCCAAACCATTCCATTACCAGAAAATAAGATACCCATCTCTCTACTTTGGCTGGGATGGAAGGCCTCTAAAGGGCCACCCTGGGATTCAGGCTTGATTCCTTTTGCTGGTGCGCTAAACATTTTACAACTTAGGCTCCTCAGAAGTGTCAGCGGGATGGTCATATTGATTTGAGCAGATGTTAAATATCACCTTCACAGAACAATTCGCATCGCTTCCCCACAGGGTGGTAAAATGTTTGATGATGGAAAATGGAATCGTGTGGACACTCAAACAAAATCTATAGGCAGGAGGCATTTTTAAATGTATCAATATTAAAAAGCTCTCTATATTTTTTGTCATAAAAAACAACTAAATCTACATATATAAGCAAAATAGAGTCACGTGATCTTACAGTGCCAAAGTATACATTTAATGCACTTTTTCATGAATCAATAATTGGATAAGTACATATAACAAAACTCACATACACATGCACATATACAAGTGTAAATTAAATAGGTTGGTCCATAGAACCTTAAATTTATAAATGATAACATCTTGTACGGGCTCAAGTTTACCCAGGGCATATTTAATATTGCCTTAAAATCAAAACTTTTCATCATGTAGATGAGCGATATTGTAAGTCCTATATTTGCTCCTCCAAACACTGGTTGAACTCTAGCAACCTCCTTTTTAATTTAAGTAAACATAGTTAGCTCATGCCACCTTTGGAAAAAGACATCAACGACTTCAATCAAGCACACATTAGATTAGATAGCAGTTCGATTCACAGGATAATACTAATTATAACACATCCTAACATTGGTAACACAATAGATTTTACCAAATAGATTTTACAGACAGTATCTGTAAATGGGTTTGTATCTTCAAGTTAAAAAAATAACCCCCCTTTATAAGGAGAGTATTAGTCAACCAATTGTTTTGAATATATAAAACTAAACGACATTTTTTTTTTCTTTACTGAATTGCTTGGCTATGTAATGACCTTGAGAGGAGAGACCCAGGAAGCAGGAGGGGAGATCCCACAACTTTTAAGCACTGGGACTGTATAAGTGAGGGAGGTGAGGGAAACGTTCCTGAAGCTAAAGAGAAGTCAAAAATTATTCCTATCGAAAGAGATTATAATGATATGGAAATACATATTCATCCACTTCATGCATATGAAAAAGCCTCAAGCAGTCTTACTAAAAAGAACAATGTTTATCACATATAATTAACTTGAGTAAGAATTGAACTGAAGCAGAAATGAACAAGCAAAGAATTATTTTACGCCAGGAATATATATTTTCTAGTATTGGAAAGAAATAAAGATGCCTTTCCTAAGGAAAATATATTATACATGGGATTTGCCTCTGGTGGGTAGAAGTATGAGTTTGTTGAGAACGGTAATGTTTTACAATAAAATCATTAAAATGCTGTTTTGCCAAATATCAATTGGTAAAATCAATCACTACAGAATAAATGGTAGACATATCTTTGGTAAAATTTGAATATTAGTCATTTAAGAGAAGCAGAGAAGAGATATGAGCACAATTTTATAGTGTGTACTTTAGCAATTTGATTGCAGTGCCATTATCTTCCTTCTTTTATAATACAGTTACTTCCTGTACAACATAGGAGGAAACTGGTCAGCCAAATTTACTCCAGGAAAGAAAAACAAAGTATCCAGAGCTGACGCGTACTTCTCAGTATTGATTTTCTAAGGGTTCCTTTAAACTCACAACTCTTGCAGATGGTCCAGCTGCATGTGCTTAGCTACAGCATCCTCTGGGGGCGCACAGGGAACTGGCAAGCTTTAGAGTCACATTGCCATAGCAACGGGAGCCCAGGATAAAATAACCCTTCCTAAAGTAGCCCAGATGCATTCAAGTGGAGCGGCCAAGAGCACGGATGATACATGGTAACGGTGTTAAAACTGAGAACAAACTCTTTATTAGAAGAGCTGTAATCACTTTTAAAAGAAGATGCCCTTCCTGGTTCAGATTGTGTTTTATATCACTGAATTGGTTATTAAGATGAAAAAAAAAAGGAGCATAAAATACTTTCCAATTTTGCATTCTAACCAATTATATGCTACCTGATTATTTGAAGCAAACGGGTAATGCGTTTTCTAATGGGCTCTAACATCCCTTAGACAGGAGCACATGACTCTTCTGAATATTCCTGGTCCTGGATCCGTCTCTCTGGGCAGACAACTTTTGTCCATGTTCCCAGTGCCACAGTTACCATGTTCTGCTCACACCATGCAGCTCCTATTGTGTGGGTAAGTTTTTTGGTAAAAGCATTTCCATGATGGTAAACATTTACATGGCTATTCATTCATTATTAAAATACTCTTGTAAATATCCTAATATTATAAATAAATCAGAAAGTGTGAACATTGTTGAAAAAAGTTAGGGAAATTTGATAAAACACGTTTTACATCTTCCCAATATTTTGAGAAGGAAGTAAAAAAAATAAGTTGAGGAATAATTCACATCCTACTTTGTATTCGCAATGCTTACCACAGTAGACAGACTCTTTGATAGCATGAATTTTACATTTTGAATAAATAAAATACTCTTGAGGGGAGCAGGTATAGCTCAGTGGTTGAGTGCCTGCTTCCCATGTACAAGGTCCCAATTTCAATCCCCAGTACCTCCTAAAAATATTAGTTAATTAAAAAAATTCTTGAATATACATTAATACACACACACACATATTTGATTTTGTCACATATTTTCACCCAGGAAGCTACACGTGGCAATAGAAAAAACATTAAGTATATAATTTTTTTTCAATCAAAGGGGAAAATGGATTAAATGTGAAGCAAACTACGCAAAGTGACCTCATGCACTGATTTTGCCAGGACATTTTCAGATTATGCCCATCGTGGCTTGATTATGAAAGTATTCCCTTTCACCTTCAACAGTGTACCAGTTTGGATGGTCAATTATAGTCACCCTTATTATTAGAATATTACTGGGATAGATAAACATCTGTCTGTGACTTTCAAATATGATGGTATATAAAGACCACCTTGTTATCTCCTTAAAGTGAAAGTTTTTATTCAGTCCCCAGAGATTGTTATTTAGTGATTCTGGATGGTCCTGGGCTACCTGTATCTTCAATTGTCTACCACAGATGCTTCCAGCACAAATGGGTGAAGACAACCTTTAGAAAAGCACATAATTACAAAGGCAAAATTCTACTCTTATGTACTTATACATTTTTACACTTTCCATCTCCATCTTTGATCTGCCTGGTAAATACATATACATATGGCGATATACCTATTTATGAAAATATTTTGCAATGGTAAAACTGATTTTACACAACTGAAATCTAACCTCATGTATACAGTTAGGATAAACTACTAAATTTATATGATTCAAATAGGAAGTGATGATTTGTTTGTTTGGCTTTTTCTTCCTTCACCAATGTACCCAGTAATTGTAAGTTATTGTTGTTTTCCAAATGAATTTAAGAAAATTATACAGTGTAGAATTTTCATTTGTTATATTTTTAAATTAAAAAATACAGGCCAGCTAAATAAATCACCATGGAATTAATGCATTCTTCATTTGTTTAAAAATAAAGAAAATCATCTTCTTTCAATACAAGCTAGGTGAGTGCTTATGACATATCCTGAATGTTTGTCAGATTTGCTTCACTACCTGTGTTTACTTCCAAATGTTTAACAGGAATTGTTGCCTTCTATTCTCCTGTGCTGCTGTGGTGAATCAACAGGATGTGATTATCCATGTATCATTTTCTTTTGTTTCTTATTACTTTCCTGGTAAAAGATTGTAGGTGCCCCACTGCCTGCAAATTACCTTCTGATTACAGCTTCCCAATCACCTCGATATGTAGGGTCTTGTGACTGGGAATTACTCTCTGCTGAATACAAGTTCATAACACTGAAAACTCATCTGTGGTTATAAACATTACTCCTTGAGCTTGACTCACTGGCCTACCATATGTTTATGCTCCCTAACAAGTGATATTCATCTCGCAGTATATCCTCCAAAATGTTTTCTTGCAAAACGTTTTTTACCTGCTAAAAATCATCTAAGATTCATTAGATAATTCCACAGAAGACTGCAAAATAAACCTTTCTAATAAGCTAGAAAAAAGAAACAATCATGCACATTCGAATTCTTACAAAACCTGCCTGTATACAAACATGCACTTATAAGAGGAAATGCTAAGTTTCCTTCCATGCCCAATCTACACATATGCACTTTTGCTCAATTGCTTATTTTGCCTCTTAATTTGCTCAATTGCTTTGTCATTCATTTAATGTTTATTATATCTATTATAGAAAATGCGCTGGGTTCCCAGTGTTTCTCTAATTGGGCATATGGAACAGGTAATAACTGAATCACTTGGAGTGCCAATTATCATGCAGATTTAAGGACCCCATCTCAGACCTACTGAATCAGAATCTGGTGAGTGGGGTACAGGTACTAGTAATTGGGACAAGCTCCCCCAATGATTCTCACAAATAGTCAAGTTTGAGATAGCTCACCTGGATTTGAGAATACATGATATGTGGCTTCCATGAGCTCATATTTCATTGGTGGGATGGTTTAATAAAAATAATTGATATGAATACTGAGGTGTTTTAAAGATGATTAGATGTTTCATTAATTATTTTCTAAATAATGACACTAAACACCTTGGAGTAATAATTCAACTTTTTATCAGTTTGAGTGTAGCAATTTAGGCACCTAATACATTCTTTATGTTAGCTTTTGAAATGTTATTTAAGAGTGTCAATATCTAGTATATTATATGCTACATATATTCAGCTTCTTGTCTGAATTTGTCTACTGACTTTATAAAGATAACAGGGCTTCCACAATTCTTTTCTGCATTGAAAAAAATTAGGCATCAAATCTATACATATCCATCAGCAACAAAGTTCTAGAAATCTGTTTTCATCATTTGTCATCACCAATTTCATGTGTGCTGAATGTGTTTCTGCTCTGTATAAAATATGGGATGTATGAAAGCATAAGTCAAGTCTACGACAATAGACGTCGGGGGGAAATATTTCCAAATCTGGAAAGTTAAGTAACACAAATATGTATTTTATTAAATGGCTGAGAAAACCCAACATAGTTCAGATGTCATGGTGATAAATGTGGACAAACATGACCAAAGAGTAGCTCAGGGGAGAGCTACAGAAAGAGAGGTAGAGAAGAAAAGTCTCCATTGGAAAGGTATTGGATATAAAAAAAGGGGTGGCTTTGGAATGCACATGGTCATATAGGTCAGAGAAGAGACAAATTTGAAAAGTGTTGATGGGAGAATAGTTGTGATTAGGTACTTAGTGATAACATGCTCTTTGATCAATTTTATGTTTTGTTCCTCCAATGACTGAAGGTCAAATGGTTCTTTTTCCACCCATGTGGAGAGATGAGATTGACTAAATTTCACCATTTGTCATTTGTTGTTACTGGCTGGGGCTGAGAGGATTCCTGGTTATCTCAGTGGCTACGTGTATCATATTTGAGACTCTAAATTTCCAGTTTAATGGATTAAACTTCAGGTACGTTATTGATAGTTTTTGTTATAAAGAGTATTTTATTTATAAAGTGAAACCAAAATTAGATAGTATATGAGACACTGACATCACAAAATTAAATATATATATATATACACACACACACACACACACACACACATATGTACAGCTTAAAGCTAAGGCTCATGGAATTAACAAACATAAATTCATGAAGGTAAACATTTTTATAAGCATTTTCATGCTTTAGTAGAAAGATGCAATTTTTCCTCCTTGACTCTTTTCTCATTTTACCATTAAAATTGATGGTGACACATTTATTTCTGCTGAGGGAAAAAGGAAAGAAAATTCACATGTTTTGTGTGTGGACTGTGCCTCAGACAATCCATTCAGGCATATATCTAATAACATTTTCCCTAACCGCTCTATGAGAGAAATGCCAAATTTTAACAAGTTTTCCTAAATCATAAAATCTGAAAGGTGCAGAACCTGGGTTCCAAGACCCTAATTCAGAGCTTCTTGGTGATAAAATCCTGCATAAGCTCTTCTTACTTTACCTCAGAAGCATTAGCTCAAGGAATCAAACCCTTGAATCTCGTGGAGTTTACAGGAGAGACATGGACAAATTTTAGATTTTAAAACGAGAGGGAGAGAGCAGGAGAGGCAAGAGAGGGAAGGAGAAATAGTAGGAGACATGAAAGTAGTCATTGTGGCCACAGATTTGGGGCATAATTCAGGCAGATTGAAAGGTTTTATTTCCCTTTTGCTAATTTTTGCATTTTTTTCAATTTGAATTTGAATTTAACTTTACTTTTATTTCTGCTTATAGCATTTCACTGTGTTCTATAATTTCATGGTTGCAGCCAGTGACCATGGGCATCTAATGAGCCTTTTCATGCTCCCAATCACCTCCTTCTTCCTTTAACTCTTCCTGGGTGGATAGAACATATAGAATCAGATTGGCATGTATGCATTCATGAAATAATTTACATATATTTTCTTCAGAATAAGTATGTTTCTGGAGCAAAACTAAAAATAAAAGAAGCATTTCTCTAAGTGTATCTCTACTGTTGAATATTAGAGCCTCAAATAGATTTTGAAAGGATGGATGCACATTCACAACCTGGTTTCAGAAGCAGTCTCTGGCTCCCTTGGCCTGGTTGGATTCTAATAGCACTGGAATGAAAGCTCTCCAATACGGTGAGTTTCCTTCAGTAGATGTTGGAAAGGTGGTGGATAATTCTGTGTAACTGAAGCCCCTGACTCGAAAAGCAAGAGCTCAGGATTTAGTCTTCAATGCAGTAGAAAAACAATAAGGAACTTAGAAAATCAAGGTTCATCTTGTTCCAGGTATCCATTAGCTCTCTATGGTGTTCTCTTTGCAGGGACTCAAATACCAATACCACCGTTGCTGCTATCTGGGTAATATGCACATGGCTTCATGGATTGATAAGGTCACCTACAATTTCTTTACACTGGCCACATCAAGAGCCTGGATCCATTTTGCTACCCCCTTGAATCTGGGCTGGTTTGTGACTACTTTGACCCAGGCATTAGAGTGGAAATGCCATTATACGAATCCCTGCACTGGACATAAGAGAACTGGAAGCTTCTCCTTTGGTATCTAAGAGGTCTGAGCTCCCATATAAGTAGTCCCTCTACCCTGCCAGAAAGACCACATGGAGATACCCAGAGTTCACATGGAGGGGATGAAAGACCCAGATGAGTCCGGTTCCCTAGCTGCCCCTACGAAGTCACCAGGCACATGAATTGAACCATCTTTGAACTTCCATGCCATTCCAGGTTTCAGTTGAATACTGCCAGGCAATTCCAGTCAATGCCACATACAGCAAACAAATCACCCAGACAAGCACTGCTTCCAAAGTTGTTGTTGTTTTCAAAACCTTGAGTCTAAAGAACACTTAATAAGGATATTGCAAAACCATTTCAGATATTTGGTATTAGGAAAACTATATTTAAAATCATATAATGAAGGAAAAATGTTAAAACATTGCTTTATAAAAGTATACATTCCCTAATGACCATCTAGTGCTATTAGTAATGATATACTTGAAAATACAGTCCCATCAGTAACTCAAAATTGACAGTCTCTCCAGAAATACCGATTTACTTATTGTGTCAGGGCTTTCCCAATTTTAAAATGAAATTTTTGCTTTCCCATTTTGATTTTATTTATAATACATTATGTCATACTCAATCTGTAAAACATTATCATTTCAAAAAAATCTGGTTGTCATGTTATGTATGCTGTAAATATGTTATGCATGAATAGATATGTGAATATGTATGCATACATATATGTATATATGATATACACATATGTCACATATAGAAAATAGGCAATACTAAAGAAAACTCATATATTCAATCCCTAAAATTATCTTTAGGGCTTCATAAGTATGCATATGTATATACTGTATTTTCTTTGGCATTTTATTTAATGTTGAAACCTTAAGACACTTGTGAAGAATTCATGTGACTATTGGGTTTTTGAAACTAATTATTAAAATGTAGCCAAAGTGGTTGTGGACTCTTCAAAGAGTCATATAAGAAAAGTCAGATGTAATTGAAGAATGTAGGAAAGTAATCCATAGGCTTTCAAGAACGCTCATACACTCTTACTGCCTTTGATCTTTTAAATGTAAGTCTAAAGTGAAAACATTACAACATTAATAATTTAACCATGACACTACCTATCTTTTCCTGGAAACCTTAAAATGATAAGAAATGAACATGCTTGAGTAATTTTTTGGATATTATATTTATTGTTTAAGTTTGACTGTTAATTCAATTTCAGGTGTTTCATTTGTCATTAATATATAGATTTATTATTAATGAACGATTAACAGATGTTCATGTCATTACACCTCCAGTATCACTGAGAAGCTATATGGTCAGATCAGATGCACAGAGAAATTATGAGCCTCCTTTGCAAGCATGAATGCAGAATCACACAAGGTAACAGGAGAGTCACATAGGTCAAAGAAAGGTTAAAGTTTTTATAGAAAGCACCTGTTCATGCAAAAGAGGTTTACTCTCGTGTTAAAGCCATAGCTGTTCAAGCGTGTCAATGGTTCAGATGTTGCCTTAGAAACAACAATACATTGTGTTCATTTTTAGCACTTATTGGATGCAAACTATGCAGGAAGCTATGTAATAATCTAATGCCCTATTTCACTACCTGCAAAATGGTAATAACGGAATACACAGTATAGAAGGCTATTTTAATTTAAATGATGCTCTTAGAACATTTGAGGGCCCATTGAATTAAGTAGATACAAAATTGTATGTGGTATAAGTATGGTATGATTAATAAGTAATTGATGACCTGGGATATGGAAGTTGAACCCAAAACCATAAGAACTGATTTTTTTTCATTTGGCAAGAGACTGAAGAGAAATCCATTAATTCTTGAAAGATGAGTCTGGACAGGTGAATCTTTCATTATTTGTACAATGGTGATTTAAATCAAGATCCTAATATTTTTTAAGGAAAGGAGTCCTAGGAAAGAAAAACCAATCTAAGGAACAAACACTGAATACCAGTCTCTACTAGGCAATACAATTTATTATGTTTTCTTGATATTTGACTTCATAGAATAATATGTTTATCATGGGTTAAACTGTACCATGGAAAAGGAAAGAATGCTTAGAAATGGATAAAAATGCAATTGCAATGATTACTGAGAATTTTGGATACTGAAATATGTTGCTCAAAAAAGTAATCTATATTTAAACAGATTTACTAAGAACCTACTCAGTCATAGAAAAAAAAGTTGTTCTACTGCATTTTGGGCAGAGATTTGAACCACTAGATAGTAAAATCAGATAGATGAAACAGAAAGTTTCAGGAAAATGTTATCTTTTACTTTGTTTCCTCTGACAGTAATATGAGACAATAAATTTTTGGATTAAGGAAAGTTAACAGGCATAGGAATTCCCAGCTTTCTTTCTATATGCATTGTGACTGATATAATCACTTCTTTAATCTTCACATGAAATATGCTATGGTATCTGCCACCCAAAATAGAAAAGCAAACAGTTCCTCAATTTCTGTAATTCTTATAGTGAAACCTGTGTAAAGAGTTGTCTAAATCCAATATGAAGCAGATATTGAGGTGAAGATTTGGGTATAGGCTATTAAGAATCAAAACCTGTTAAGGGAAGGAGAGCATAGTAATGGATGGAGGAAGAGGCCAAATTGCCTGATATACCAGGAGATAGAAAGTGAGTGGAGAGTGGTGAGCCAATGCTTAATCTGGGAAGAATCTATGATTGGAGGGATGGAGGAGGTTTGGCAGTGGATGGGGATCATGAGGGTGCAGCAATATGAATGGAGCATGAGTGTAAGCATGGTTGGTGGGAATGGGTTGGGCTATCCATAGAGTTGGGAAGAGGGCTAGAGAAAGGATCAGGTGAACTTTGGGAAGGTAGAGGACTGTAGTAGAGCATACAATTGTGGGAGTGTTCTTTTGACAACTCTACCAGGGAAGGGTCATTAGTACAGGTTGTCAGTGGTGCGGGGATGTGTGGGGAAGGGTGCATCTGGTTATGCCTCTATGCAATATGAATGTGTTCATGTTGTCATAGGGTATTATCTCAGTGGGTGGAAACCCACACAATAACCAATGAAATATTGAATTCCCATTCTGGGGAATCTTGCTACATTCTCTAATAGAGTTGAAAGAATCTTTATAATACATAAGCAGTGCCTAATAAAAAGAAATAGAGCAATATGCAAAGCCCTCAATATTAATACTTGAATATATGAATCTTATTCTTGTAAAATTGAAATTTAGCCTAATTTTATCTATTGCCTAAGAGTTGCCTCCTGAAAACCTCCTTGTTACTTAAATATGGCTTTCTCTAAGCCAAACTCAGCAAATAAACTTACTACCTCCCCTCAAGGCATGGGACATACCCCTCAAGGTATGAGCCTCCCTGGCACAGAGGGATATTACTAAGCACCAACCAGCTATGCATTTGGAAAATGACCTTGACCAAAAGGAGGAAACATTAAATACAAAAGAGTTTTTATGGCTAAGTGATTTCAAAGTGAGTCAGGATTTCATTCCAGAGGTTATGCTTAGGCGCATCTTAGGCAGATGTCACTAACTGCCACAGTAAACAAAGCCTCAAACAGGGACACTCCCGAGGGTTCTAGAGACAGTTTGCACACTATAGTCAAGGCACACAACACCCCATTGGTGAGCCTTACCTAGGAATACATGATAAACTATTTCCCCAATGTATCAGAGACTCATTTATAATTTCCCTATGCATGATTCTTCTACCCCTTTTATTTGAACAGTTCCTTCTATCTGCCCCATAAGATCTAAGCCCACTCTCAATCTATAGCAGAGTGGGCATAATCATCCCCAAATCCTCAATACTGAGGAATAAACAAACCTAAGCGAGGAATGCAAACATGGACCAAGGTAGACATTATTATTGTTGTAATGGAAGAAATTGCAACATTGATATAAATACAATGGTCACCAGAGTTTCTGAGGAGAGGATGAGGGAAGAATAGTTAGAACATAGGGCATTTTTTTGTCATTAGAATTTTTCTGCACAATTTTGCAATGATGGATACCAGCTATTATACATCATGTCAAAACCTATAAAATTGTATGGTACAAAGTGTAAACCATAATGTAAACTACAGGACATGGTTAGTACCAATGCTTCAGTATTTGTGTATTTGCTCATCAATTGTAACAAATGTACTACATTAATGTAAGAAGTTATTAATAGGGAGAAAATGTGAGGGGGGAGGGGTGGGGCATAAGGGAATCCCCTATATTTTCAATGTAACTTTTCTATAATCTAAAACTTTTAAAAAAATAATGTTAAAAAAAAAAAACTTAGACTAACATAGGGAATTCTGGAAGATGGATTGCCTGTCAGAGCATACTATCTTGTACCAAAACAGCCAGGTCATTATACACCACTTCACTCAGTCACTGGATGAAGACAGTCTGAAAATTGCGTGGCCTCAGGTTTCTCTGCATTTGAGGTGGATCTGAGGAGCTGACAGCTGAAGACTGGGTGCTGAATGGACTCCCCCTGCTAGACAGCAAATCCTTCCTTGAATGGGGCCAGGATAATCTGTCTCTGTGTCAACTATACAATAATTCCATTTTGCTCCCCTTAATTTCTAGTTTAAGACCCTTCAGTCTTGATTCTGGCCATAGACTACACTGAAAATGCTCATAGGTTCTACCATCCAATGATTCTCATGTTGCTAAATCCAATGAGTAATCTCTGTCCCCATTTTACCACCAGCAGTGGGGGCCACAGTCTATTATTCTTTCCCTTTTGAAAGACTTTATTTTCTTGGCTCCCTCAGTTCTACTCTTTAGTATTTTGTATTACCATCACACCATTTTGATTATTGCTATCAATAGTAATTCACTCATAAATTTTGACAACAGTTTCTTTCTTCCCACTAGAATAAGAGCCCCAAAAGATCAAGGAATTGGGTTTGTTGTGATTTCACTTCTATGTCCTGATAACCTAAAACAATAAAGGAGTACTACAAAACCCATAGACATGCATCATAGAAACTAGTTTTTGAGTTAAGAATATAATTATAATTTCTATAAAAGAAAAGAAATTACTAATTTTAATCTACTCCTTATGGATATTAACTTAAAAATAACAATAGCACCAAGATAATTAAAGATATGTTGAATACACAAGTTTGTTCTTTGGGTCTGTATTAAAGCAATTCTTTCAGTTAAAACTGTGGGAGTTAGCTAAACCAAAAAAGACATTGTGAAGACAGCTCAATAAAAGAACACAAAATGTAGGAAAGAGATATGAAAAAGCAGAATGCTGCAGAAAGGATGGAGAAAGCCCTTTATGTGTGTAGTCTGAGGGATTTAGGATTGAGAGGTTAAACAAGGGTAAGATCAAGAACCATGGCCTTGAATCCTTTTTTCCTGAAAAAGAAAGAGGCACTCATTCTGTTTATTAGTATGTATATAGAAAAAAATCAATGTCCTCATGAAGTATACATTCTAGGTAAGGCAGATAAAAATAGCAAGATAAATAATTGTATTATATGTAGCAGATTCGGGGGAGAAATGAAGTATTTGGTTTGGAACTGCAGTTTTAAATAGGACTGTAACAGCGGTGTGTGGGAATCAGCTGGCAGTGATCATTAAACTTTCAAGAATTTTGCAAGTTGATCGTAAATAAAACCATTGCTAAAAATTAAATGATATAAACTTGCAACTCAATAGCATATTAAAAACAAATGTAAGGGAGCAGATGTAGCTCAAGTGGTTGAGTACCTGCTTTCCATGTGTGAGGCCTTGGGTTCATACCCTGGAACCTCCTAAAAAACACACACACAACCAAAAAAAAAAAAACCAAAAAACAAAGGTAGTAGTTACTAATTGTTTTACTATATTTTACTAAGGTCTTGATGTTATCTTGGTTTATGGTTTATTGTATCTGTATGAGGGAAAAATAATAGGTTGGTTTGTTCTCATTCAACTTTTTCCAAATAGATGTTCAGTAGATCACCTTAGTAGCTTGAAATCAGCCATGAGAGAAATATGTTCACAATGGAAATCAACAAATGCTACTAAATTGGGGCTTGAGTTATCATTTTGTTGATTTTCTAGACTTAAAGTAATGGAGAAAATATTAATAAATCAGGTTAAATGCACAAGACTCATGTCTGTTGCATTGTGAATAACACAAAAAGATGATTAAATTCTGAAACTTATTTTTCAATTCAGAAAAGAGTGGTTAATACAATTGATGAACAAATGAAGTTCAGACAGCCATCTTTTAGATCTGCATGAATGTAGATGAAAGCATTAACTAATATCCTTGCTAGAATGCATTCCTTTGTCAATGATGTAAGCAACATCTTTGCTGAGTCAGATAGTAATCAAGTATTTATTTGCAGTTGAATTTTGTCAAATAATTGTTGAATTGCAACAAGAAGTTGGGTACAAATGCAAGAGTTTGGCAAAAAAAATCAATGCAGACATTTTGTCAGAATCAATTGGTTATATGAAATTTACAATAAATTATATAGTATATTTTATATTAAAATTGTTTGTAAATTGGGTAGTGCATACCCTTTCTATCAATAAAATTTATGGTAAACATATGTACTTATATACACACAAGTGTTTTCCTGGTTGTTAAAGCCTCATCAACACATCACTGACTGTTGGGGATAAATAGACTTGAAAGAAGTAGGAGAAAAGACTTCCAGGCAAAGAGTCAAATGTTCAAATTCCCAATGCAATATGTACCTCAACTTATTTGAGAAAAATCGAGTGGCCGGCATATCCAATGCAAAAAGAACAAGAAAAGGAGATGAGATGAGAGTGAAAATGGTGGGCCATTTCATATAGGAGTGTGTATTATTGTAGTGTTTTTGGCTTTGGCCATAAGTCAGGTAGGAAATCATTAGAAGGTGTTGAGCAAAGGAGTGACATGAATCAGACATATTTTAACATGTTTGCTGTGGCTTCTGGTTTGGGAGAAGACTATGTGAACCAAGAGTGCACAAGGAGATGAGATTAAGAGATGATTACAATAAAGTTAGTTGCAATATTAGGGAGACGATATGGTCAGATCAAGGATATAGTTTGAAGATAGGATTTGCTGGTGGATTAGATATGTGGTGTGATAGAAAAAACAGGAGTCGAATATGATCCAAGGTTTTCAGACTGAGCCACAGAACACTGTAAGAGGAATTGTTTGAGGAAGAAGGTTAGAGATTAGTTCAGTTTGGGAGCTGGTCTGCTTGACATGTGTCTTAGACACCTAGTCAGAGTTCAGTTGTAATATAATACATTGGTGCTTAGAGGAGGAGTCTGAGCTAGAGAGCTAACTGTGATGACCATAAAGAGATTTGCAAAGGAGTGATTGTGTAGAAGAGGAGCAAATATTGAACAAGACAGCGTTAGGATATTGGGAAATAGGTGGAAGCCACATCATTAATGACCATTGAGAGAGGAAGAAAATCAAATCAGGAGAATATGGTATCTAAGAAGCCATCGGAAGAAAAGTATTTCAAGGAAGACAAACTGGTCCAATATGACTAATGCTGCTTCTAAGCAAAGTCTGCAGTGACCTGAGCAGTGTACAGAATGAATTGAAGTCAGTGACATTGTAATAGGAGACATGGCAGCCTAACCTGAATGTTACAGTAAATATGAAAGGAAGAAAATAGGTATGTGAGACATTTTGGAGCACATTTTTCAGGGACAAGAAGACGGAATGGAAGATAAAGTTAGTGATTTAAATGGGTGTGTGGGGAGCCCTCTTCAAGACTGGAAGTAGAAGAGAAAAAAAATAAACAGTGAATAGAGTGAGTTAAGTCATGCATATATTAATTTTTAAGTACCTTAGAGATAACTGAGTGAAAAAGATTATTCAGTAATTGAACAAATAGCACTTAATAGACAGGTCCAGGATGATGAGCCAAGATAATAATGACAGTTATAAAGATGTTGTTGGAGAGGAACTTGCTTACTGCCAGGGTGGTGGAGAGATGGATACTTATTACAAGTAATGGTCCAAATCGCTCTCCATTGAACCCTCATTCCTTGAATCTTACACTCAAAATTTATCAACCAGAACAGAAAAGGGAGCTTTAAAAAAGCAAGTAAAATATAGTATCTATCTAATCTTAATGAATACATAATTTTAAAGACTGATCATTTTGACTGAATTTGATAGCATTTTGTTTCTATACACATATGACTATTGGTTGGACAGAAGTGGCTAAACTACTCCTTTATGTTGGCAAGGTAAAATTCAGATTTAAACCAAAAGGAAGATAATGCAAAGATTTCAGGAACTTTAGCATTACATAGGGATCATTTTGAGATACTTAGAAAAGTATACAGAATGTCCAAAAGTAGAGAAGAGAAAAACAAACTGAAGAAGAAACCTAATTTAAAACAGAGAGGTATAGAAATTTTTGATGTATGGAGCTATTGATTTAAAGTGCCCTTTCACCTCCTTCTTCTTCCATTCCATTATCAATGTGTCCATCTTTAGTTGAGCTATATCCTAAAAGATGTTTTCCTGCTAGGAGTATTACGTAAATTCTGCCCTAAAGTATTTTAGTATTTTTAATGTTCTTTTTACATTCCTGGACGTAGCATATGTAGGAATTCATTGTTTTGCTTAATTTGTTTTTGTTGTTGTTGTTTTATTATTTATTTGTTTGGTTTGTTAAGAAACATAATATTTTGTGAGCTGATCCAGGATCCTGTAATTTGGGAGTGTCTGCTTTCTAATCTCATGTCAAATTCTGCCTTCACAATTCATCAGCCATTCCATTCTTTTCTATTTAGTTTCTGAGTAAGAGTACCAGACGGAAGCAAAACCAGGCAACGAGGGCAGTCTGTGAAGAAAATGGAACAAATACTGCATTAATGAATGCAATGTAATGCAGACTTGATATAAAGATCTGTTTCCCCAGACATATCAGAGAATTCATTTCACAGAGTTATTTAAATTTGGAAGAATAAGTTATATTAGAGAGCAAGAGAATAAACTGACAGGATTATGGAACAAGGATTGAACTAGGAAGGAATTTAACATGGCAAATAATGGCTGAGGAAGAAGGACAAAATGAGGCATTGATTTAGCTATTTAGAGACTCTCTCTATTAAAATAAGCCCAGAAATCATATCACTTTTGTTGATTTAGCGCCTTTCATTGCTTATTTTAACACTGTTCACTCTTGAAGTTTTGGAGAATCTATAAATGTCTTTTCACAGATTCGAGCACCATTTATCAAAGGTACTGCATGAGTTCACAAGGCAAGAGTTGAGTCATCTTGCTCCATGGTATTTTCCTTTGCAAAACAATTCTAAAAGGAATTAATAAAGAGAGAGCCCTAAATATGAGAATAGGTAAGCAATAAGCCTGAAATATTCTATGCATATGGTAACTGTCAAAATAGTGAAGACATATCAAAGGGGATATTTACTTTTTTCCTGGTTAATTTATAAGCAGCAGTATATTGTACATGAAACAAAATTTTTTTATATTTTACTCTCTCATCGTGTCATTTGACTTCTAAATTGATTCTCAAGTCATCATTTTTACTTTGATTCTGCAATAGTAGCTTGAGAATTTTATTTCTGATACTCTCCTGGGTGGTAACACTGGCAAGGGCACTGTCCCAGTTATTTCTGAAACTCTGAATCTATTGTCAGGTTCTAGGCTGGGTCAAGAAATTTTACAATATACCACAAAAGTAGTAAGGTCTTTGTTGAGGGCTTATGAAGATACTTCATAAGATACCTATATTTTATTCATAAAGAATAGATGACTAGCTAATATTATATTTTTTAACTACTGAGAGATATAGTTGACAATTATTTGATAATTATACTTAAAATTCATTCAGAGGTAGTATCTCAGGATATTAATATCATTAGAATTTATACTTTAATGAGCTATTTAAAATATATATATTATTCCCTTTTACTATTTTGAAGGATTTACTGTCTCTATTACTATTGTAATTACCCTGTTTTGTCATTAATTATATGCTTTTGCCACTGAGATTTTGTTGGTTAATTTGCATAAATGAAATATTTTGGCCATAATTTACAGTTAAAGTTTTCCCAGTTTATCGCCAAATTCCTGCCTTCAAACTTTGGTTCCCCACCTTCCCTGAATATTTTTTCTCAACACTGGACTGGAAACACCAATACTATTTTATTTGGTTAATGTGAAATTACAGTAGTTAATTCATGAAAACATTTAGAATGCTTAATATAGTTATCATCTGCTTTTTAAAATAAAGAACATTTCTGTTTTCATCTTGTTAAGAAGTGGGCAACTTTATACCTTTTTTCCTAAAGCAAATATGCGGGTCAGAAACTTCACAGTTCCTGAACTGTTCTCTCATTCTGCCCCCAGTGAAGTTAGAATAGTGAGTTGTTTGTTTTGTTTGAGTCAGCAATATCGCCATCTGCAGTTCTAGAGGCTTGCATTTCAAAGTTAGCCATTCCAATTAGAAACGCGTTTCTAATCGTGTTTGCCACAGGATGACTGAACTTTCCTCAACCAAATGTACAGGTATTTTGCCTTTGTTCTTTCTGATTTTCTTCCTGCAGTTTCTAAAGCCTTCATGCTATTCCCAATACCCAGGACTAGCTATCTTCTCTCTTGAATATTTTCCTGCAATCCAACTATATCATCAAGGTTTCATGAAGTATTATTACATATCTTATTTGTTTATCTCTATGTATGTGTGCAAATACACAATTACTCAATGCCTTCTAAATGCCAAGCATTATGTCAGATGTATGTTTTTGTTTTTGTTTTAACATGGATTTCACTTAATCATCTTCTAACCCAGGTTCTTATTTCCAGAAACTTGGGCTTACAGAACACTTAAAAGTCTACAGGTATCCCTCCCTTTCCTCTTTCGTTTGGGCATGGTTGTTTAAAGGAAGAAGATGAATGTTACAGGTTGTATCCGACCCCGTCTGGGTTCTGGAGGTATAGGTCCTTTCATGGAAGCAGGGCTCTCGCGCCTGGACACACATGTTCCAATTGACTGTGCTCTCCCTCTGCCTCACAGCAGGCTGCAAAAACCGCTCTCAGGCCAGCTAAATAGAGAACACAAGGCAGAGTTGTGAGCAGTGGCCAGTCCAGTGCATTCCCTCACACTGCATTATTTGGCCTTCAGTGTGATTACATAGCTCCTTGCTGTATACAAAGAAAATAAAATTCTTATAAGTTTTGGTCCCAGTGATGCCTCTTTCCTCGATAGTACATTTATTAAATGTTGCTTTCAGACTTTACATTTCAGTCCTACCATCTAAAAGAATTAATAATGAAGTAAAGATATTGGCCTAATCTCTATATGACAACAGATATTAAGCACAACCTATTTCCTCTAATTGCATTTTGCATGTTAAAAAGACAAAATTCTAACAATTCAGAAATCACCAAAATAATTCAGTTGCTTCAGATAATGAAGTCATTAATTCAGTGAACGTTGATTGCATTATTACATGTTAAGTGCTCAGAATACAAATGGGTACAGAAAATAATCTTTTGTCACCTAAGCTCACAGAATAAAAAGCATGATTTTCTTTCAATACATAGCCAATTTAGTTAAGTCAGGATAATTATATATATACGTATATACATATACACACACACATATATATCACAGGCATATAAATGAGGCATAGATGGGCAAAAATTCTCTCCTAATGAATAAACTTGTAGGTCCTGGTGGAAATGAGTGAAAAGACTCCGGTTGTAATTATCCTGATACACTAACTTTGTACCTGTATGTTGGAAACACTGGCAATCAAATATCTAATCACCAGGAATCACAGTCATTAAAATCAAAACAAATTTCTTTTTCCCTGTAGGTAAGCTTAAAATGCCATGTAGGTATTTAATGTAAGGGGGAAATCTATTACTCTCATGTAATATTATACTAAACTGTTTCTGCAGAGCTATTTAAAATGTGACGGAAAAATCTTGTTAAAAAACTGTATTGTCATACTGAAAAATGATGATATTTAATAGAGCAAGATGGTGCTTTCTTTTCTTTCCGTTTCCACACTAGAAATAGGGCAGTCTAGAGACAGTGCAGCAACAAAGAAAATGGACTCTAGAGACAGATTGCTGGTACCCAAATCCAACTCTCACTCCTTAGCTGTACAGTCATAAAGAAGTCATTTCCCTAGGCCTCATTTTTCCTTTAGAAAAACATAAACTTGCATGGTAAAGCACTTAGACACTGTGTTGAGAAGTATAAGCAAAAATTAGCATCATTCTTATTGTGCTTATTGTTTTGTCAGGATAACCAGATATTATGATCAACTTGGTGGGAAATATTTCCCCAAAGAAGATGCTTGGACATACGTTGCTTCCACAGTTATGATAGTGTTTTAAGGTTTACAAAGTCTTGTAACATAAACAACCTAATTTTCAGAATATCTCTGTGAGCTGACAGAACAGGATGTTTATACATTATCTTAATTTACTGATGAGGACAAAGACACAAAAGACCAAATAACTGGTCTAGATTAGCAAAGATGTGTTCAGTGATTTTCCACTGAATATTGATGAGAGTTTGTCTTTTCCAGAGCAAATGAATGAATGTAGCATGTACCTTACTTTGAGGGAGCTGCCTACCTAACCACAATTGCTTACGGGACCACTATATATTTTATTATTGACATCTTTTTTAACATAAACAATAAGGCATGCCTATTTATGCCTGATCACTTGATAATGCTGAATACGTAAAAACTTTGTATATATAAGTACATTTGGGCACTCTAAAAATAGTCTTTTCATGGTTTAATTTTCAGTCAGTGACACTGCTAATTTGACTGTTCTGGTATTTTTACACAACCTCTCCTGGAAGAAAAAAGATTGTTTTGCACACTTTTATCTCTGGAAGCTGACTTTGATTGTTGGAAACATATACAGTACTTTGAAGCTAAATTTTCCAAATAAGTGACTAAGGTAAGAGAATAAGCTGTATTTGCATATACAAAAAAATCCAAAATGAAACAATACAAAACATGAAGACAGACTTTTCTGTTATTTTATTTATTTATTTATTATTTATTTATTTATTTATTTTTGCAATACAAACTGTCTTTTCACATGTTTTGAAAGGAGAGTTCAAAGATATGTTTAACAAGCCTAACACGGTTGTACTGAATATAATTCTCCAATGTAATTGCCTTGAACAGTAACACTCACTTTTATGTGCTTTGGCAGAGGAAAAATAGACATTTCCATTAATTTCTAGTCAAACTGTATATTTATCATAGGTGGTGGCAGCAAAGGAAAGTTTCCTGGTAGTAAGGAAAGCTTTTTCTCTTAGTAAACTACCAATGAATTGTGAAGTATTACCTGCAAAACCACTATTTGCTGAAATAGACTTAGCTCAATCGATGATTTTCAATTACTAAGTTAAAAAGTCCTGCCCTGATTTTTATATAGTCTGATTCACCAAGGGCAATAAATACTATAGGAAAGGATTATAAACTGTGGATTTACAAGTACACCTTCTTCTTGGGCACAGTTACTAAATATTAATAACCACTTCAATGTTTCAGAGAACAAGCACACACGAAAAGTTTTCAACAAAACATACAAACATATTTTATTTCTATGCAAATAATCTTGTAGCTAGAATGTTTTACTTTACTTTCTATGCTTTGTTAATGTTTAGTTTGCATGCTTTATCTTGAGTACATGAAGTTTATTCATTTTAATATTTAATTGCTTACTCTAAAAATTGACCAACAATTTTCATATACATTGCCATCCCTAATTCCCAAAATTGGTTAGCATTGTAAATTAAATCCAAAGTATTTGATTTTATAAAAAAGACAAAAATATTTATAAAAATTATGGAAACACCATAGTCACTTAGAAAAAAGTAATTCTGGACTTCATTCATTGCTTCTTTCATTGCCTGTCAAAATTTTTTTATGTTATGTTTGTAGTTCCTAACAAGTTAGTGAAAAATATCATTCAGATAGTTAAGAACAAGAAAAAACAAGGTGAAGTCATGACAATCTATATTCTTGGTCAATTCTGTAATCCTATTATCATTTTGCAAACATGAGCTTCATTTTGCATCTTATTTTCATAAAAATAGATTTATCTACCATATGCAATGTGATTCTTCTTTTTTTGTCAGAAAAAAAAATTTTAAATACTATCTCCATTCAATCAAAACAGAGAGAGAAAAGCATCTCTACCTCATCTCTAGTGGAGTTTTGCTCCTCTGGTGAAATTTCAAGTAGAGATTTTGGAAATTTCCAAATAGCAGGAGAATATTCTTTTTCCTGTTTATAACTGGACATGCTAATATCACTGCCAATTCACCAACACTGACCATTTATTTAATACTATACCTGTCCTCTCCTAGGCCCCTCACACCAGATCTTATGCAGCGCTCTAATTTTTCTTTTGATTCCATAGCAATAATCACCTTCCAACTTTCTTCCTAATGTTATTATTTATTATGTTTTTTCTTATCTCTTGCCAGCATTCCCTCTGCCACCTCCCATGGCTAGAATGTAAGCCGCATATGGTGGAAGATATGATTGTTTCGTTTGCTGAGGTATCCCAAGCATCTAGAAGAATGTCTTGCACATAACAAGCAGTTCACATTTGTTAAATGAAAGAATAATTGAGTAAATGACGAGATGTTCCTTAATGATATGCATAGGATAATAGCCAAAAGCATGTTTTCTCTCAAATTTCTCTAGATCCTTGATTTGCAAAGCTGTGATGCTTGGAATCACGGCATCAGGACCACCTGGGAGCTAGTTGGAAATGCAAATCTTAGGCCTCACCCCAGTCTCTCCGAATCTTCATTTTAATACGATCCCTGAAGGCCATCTAATACTGACACCACAACCTCTTATTAGATACTACATAAGGGTATTTGCTTGTTCCTCTTTTCCCTTCTATTGTGGGGAGAAATTCCCCTCTATTTTCTCTCCCACCAAGACTACAAACAAGGCAGAAATTGCTATAGACCAACATTTCTTTAGTGTGTTTAAGTCTTTACTAAATATGTTGCACAGACTAGAAATCTTCAACAGGGCCTTTCCTTCTCACTTGACTGAAAAGAGACAATTAACAAAGATGTGCACAGCTTCTATACCTAAGTCTAAGTTTTTGTTTCTTGAACAAAAACTAACTGGCTATGGTTTTTGGAAAAGAGAGAAAGTTGAACAAACTGCTCACGTACAACCCAACTGAAATTACCAAAGACATATACTAATAGGGGAAAATATACTCAGCATTTTAAAAGTGCCATTCAAGCACCATTAGCTTCCAGTCATTTACTTTTAATGTAGATAGAAAAAGAGATGATGGGAAATTCCTAGGGACGAAGCACAAACTCTGTCCTCATATACATGTGCCAGGAGGACCACATTGACACCACCTCAGCTTTTCTTCAGCACCAAGCCCTGAGCAGGGGCTATTGGACAGATGAAAGGAATGGGTTCAAACCTGTTTCTTGAGTTGTGGATCTAAATTTTTCTGAAGCAACTATGTCTGGAATCCAGGATCCAGGAAAGCACCGGTAAAAAGAAAGCAGATAATCCATTATGACTGCTGTTCCTCTCCCTTATACAGTAAGGTTCTTTTCTGTTTTTCTGAGCCATAGCCAGGAAGAAGTTTATACAAAATTATCAAACCAGATACGAAAATGCAGATTCTCTGTATATGGATCCTACCAAACCACAGAGGAAAAAGAAAAAGAGAAAGCAAAGGGTGTGTGTTTTGCAGGGGCTTGCTATGGCCTCAGTACTCTCTCTGCTTCTCAGGCTGCTGAACCTCTGAAATGATAATGCCAAGTCACATCAAAACAGCTTTCATCTGATCTGGGCAAGGAATTCTGACAGCTTTCAGATGAATAGTGTGCAGCCCCAAGAAGCCGGCCTGCCTCCAGAGGCAGTCTCAGGCTGGCCTGGCATACTGGCTAAGAGCTCATTCTCTAGAAGAAGAGTGCCCAGGTTTGTATCAGATTCTTGCCTTAATCCTTTGTGAACTTGGTTAAATTACTTCACATCCCTGTCCTTCAGTTTCCTGATCTGTAAAATAAGATTATAACAGTAACTTCTCCATAATATTATTGGGATGTTTTAAAATAAATTAGACTGAGGTGACTAACCCTGACTAGTCCCTGACTGACAAGATCAAAACCTGAGAGGGGTTGCCTTTTCCCAGAACTCCTGCTGCACTAGGAGGTGGAGCCTTAGGGCCAGCCATTCTGAAATAGACATTGTAAGGAAGGGCTTTTCCAATGGAAACAGCCCAAATAAGACAAGGCAGCTTAGATATGCAATCAGAAAATTTCCTGGCTTGCTTCAGAGGCTACCCTATATAAGCTTACCCTTTCACTCCCTTGGGGGCTTCTTATCACTTTTGGATTTGCTTGCTCAATTTGTAGATCATTCATTGCTCGAATAAATTTTAACAAAATTTTCAGTTGTTTCAGTTTTTGGTTTTTCTTTAAGGATTTATTTATTTATTATTGCCCCCTTCTCTCCCCTGGTTGTTTTGTCCTCGCTGCCTACTTTTTGTCCATTCACTGTGTGTTCTTCTGTGTCTGTCTTCTCTTTAGGCTGCACTGGGAACTGATCCTGGGAATTTCCGGAGTGGGAGAGAGGTGTTTAATTTCTTGCGCCACCTCAACTCCCTGGTATGCTGTGTCTCTTATTGTCTCTCCTCTGAGTCTCTTTTCATTGCGTCATCTTGCTGCACCAGTTCTCCGCATGGGCCAGCTCTCCACATGGGCCAGCTCACGATGCG
>PVKH010002019.1:0-28386 GCA_004027955.1 Chaetophractus vellerosus
GGGCATTGCCTCAGTGGGTGGAGACCCACACAATAACGGAAAGAATATTGAATGCCCATCCTGGGGAGTCCTGCTACATTCTCTGATAAAATGGCAAGAATCCCCTGAGTACAAGGGCAGTGCATAGTGAAGGAAGACAGACCATTATGCCAGGCCCTTAGTATTGGTGATTGTACTTACGAACCTTTTCTTGTGAAATTGAAACTTAACCTAGTATTATATAGTCTAAAAGTTACCTTCTGAGAGCCTCCTTGTTGCTCAAATGTGGCCTCTTTCTATGCCAAACTCAGCATATAAACTACCTTATTCCCCCACTCTTGCATGGGAGATGACTCCCAGGAAGGAAGCTCCCTGGCTTCAAATGATTATTACCAAGCACCAACTAGCAATGCATCCAGAAAAAGACCTTGACCAAAAAGGGGAAATATTAAATGCAAATGAGTTTTTATGGCTAAGACACTTCAAATTGAGTCCAGGGGTCATTTCAGAGGTTATGCTTATGCACACCTTAGCAGGATCTCATTGACTGCCAAGTAAATAGTGCTTTAAACAGCAGGGTTCCAGAGGGCTCTAGAGACATCCAGACACTATAAACAGGGCAGGCAAGCTCAGGAATTTGGCACCCTGTCTGTGGGCCTTACTCTGGAATTTATGTTCCCCAGTAAAACAGACTTAGACTCGTTTAGATTTTCTCTACAGCTGGCTCTTCTGCCCCTTTTATTTGAACCTATATTTAGCACTATACTTGTTAAATATATGTCCCAGAGACTTAAATCTTTGGTCCATTCATGTGCCAGTTGAGCCCTGAATCTTAGCAGAGTTGCAACACCTGCTCTCCAGTTCATTGGACTTACCCAGGGCAAATAACAAGGAGATGAGAATGGATAACACCCATCCCAAGGAACAGAGAATGTCTACAACTGCAAGCAAGATAGTTCCATCCATCTGACTGCTAGGATCTAAGCTCCCTCTCAGTTATAAACAGAGTGGGCATAACCATCCCCAAATCCTCAAGATTGGGGAATGAACAATGCACTAAAGTAGACTTATTGTTCTGTTATAGACTTATTATTATTTTAGCAATGGAAGAACTTTTATCATTGATATAAAGGCAGTGGACAGCAGAGCTTCTGAAGAAACAGAGAGGGAAGAATAGGTGTAATATGGGGGCATTTTCAGGACATTGGAGTTGTTCTGCAAGACATTGCAATGACAGATATAGGCCATTGTATATTTTGTCATAACCTACAAAATTGTGTGGGAGAGAGTGTAAAATATCATATAAACCATAGTCCACAGTTAGTAGCAATGCTTCAATATGTGCTCTTCAAGTGTAACAAATGTACTAAACTAATGAAGGATGTTGTTAATGTGGGAAAGTGTAGGAGGGGAAAAAGATGGGGCATAGGGTGAGATGACATTGAAAAATAGGAACACTCATTCATTGCTGGTGGGAATGTAGAATGATGCAGCCTCCATAGTGGACATTTTGGCAGTTTCTCAGGAAGCTAATTATAGAATTTCCATATGATCTGGCAATCCCACTACTGGGTATATACCCAGAAGCAGGGGCACCAACAGATATATGCACATCAATGTTCATAGTGGCACTATTCAAAAATTGCCAAAAGATGGAAGCAACTCAGATGTCCAGCAACAGATGAGTAGATAAATAAAATGTGTACACACATACGATGCAATATTATTTGGCTGTAAGAAAAAATGAAGTATTGATACATGCAACAATATGGATGAACCTCGAGGACCTTATGTTGAGTAAAATAAGCTAGACACAAAAGGACACATTCCAATGATCTCACTGAAATGATCTAAGGATAGTGAGCAGAACCATAAAAGTAGAGTCTAGAAGATAAGTTACCAGGAGATAGAAATGGAGTAGTTATTGGTGAGCCAATGCTTAATTTGTGCAGAATTTATAATGAAGTTGATTGTAATGGTTTGGAAATGGACAGAGGTGGTGGTGGCACAATGGTATGAGTGTAACAAACAATGCTGAAATGTGAGTGTGAATGTGGTTGAAAGGGGAAGTTTAGAGTCATCCATGATGCTAGAAGGAAGCTGGAGGATAAAATGGGCAATTATATAACTCAGTGAACTCTGTGGTGGCCAGGATTGTCATTAAGAATACAAATATAAGAATGTTCTTTCAGGATCTGCATCAAAGGTACATCAGTATTACAGGGTGTTGATAGGGGGTTGATGTTTTAATTTACCACAGGGCTGCCAATGCAAAGTACCAGAAATAGGTTGGCTTTTATAGTGGGAATTATATTTAGGGTATAAGCTTATAGTTCCAAGGCAGTGAAATGTCCAATTCAAAGCACCATTAGAGATGCTTTCTCACCAGTCAGCTGACATGTGGTAAAGCAGGATGGCACACAGTCTTTGCCTAGGTCTCAGCCTACCCCTCTGGGCTCACTCTCTCTCAGAGTCTAGCTTCTGGAGCTCAAATGTGAGCAACCAGCTTGTCTCTATCTGATCTTCTCTGTCAGTCTTAGCTGGTCTGCTCTCTTCCAGAGTTCAGCTGTATGCTATCAGGCATATGGCAGGGCTCATCTCCTGATCTTAAGCTGCTCTGTGTGCCCAGAAGGGCTCTTTCTATGCCTCTGTGCTTTGCTGGTTCCAGACTCTAGGACCTCTATCAACCCTCGGGGCTTCTCTGTTTTCCTGAATTCCTCTCTATTATATGGCAGGACTCCAAGGGATGAGCCTCCCTGGCACTAGGGGATTATTACCAAGAGCAAACCAGTGATGCATTTGGAGAAAAACCTTGACCAAAAAGGGGAAACATTAAATTCAAAAGATTTGTTATGGCTAAGAGATTTCAAAGTAATCAGGAGGTCATTCCAGAGTTTATACTTATGCAGGTCTCAGAAAGTTTTCACTAACTGCCATAGTAAACAAAGCCTCAAACAAAAGTGCTTCTGAGGACTCAGAATGTCCGTACACCAGAGGCAAGGCATACATCCTCGTGAAATGAACACCCCTTCCATGGACCCTGTTTGAGAATATATGGTACTCTATTTCTCTAGTATAACATAGTTATACCCATTTATATTTCCCCTACTCATGATTCTTGTACTCTTTTTATTTGAACCTATAATTTTCAATATACCCATTAAATATATTTCCAAAGACTTAAATCTTTGGATTACGCAGATGCTGGTGTAGCCTTGAATCCCAGCAGTTGTGGCCAGCTCATACTCTCCAATTTTTCAGGCTTGTACAGGACAATCAACAAAATGATGACGATGGACAAGTCCAATCCCCCCCCCAAAAAACAAGGAGTATCTACAACTGAAAGAAAAAGAACCCCTTCCATGTATCTGTATCATGATATCTAAGTCTCCTCTCAGACTGAAGCAGTCAGAGAGAACATCATGCCAAATCCCTCAAGACTGAGGAATGAAAAAACATAAGGGGGAGTATAACAGACCAAAGTAGATTTATTGGTATTGTAGATATTATCTTGTGTTAATGCAAGAACTTGTAACATTGCTATGAAGACAGTGGTTGCCAGGAGTTCAGAAGGGAGTGGGAGGAATGAATAGGTTAAATACAGGTTATATTTAGGGCAGTGAAATTGTTCTGTGTGATACTGCAAAGATAGACACATGACATTATACATTTGTCAAAGCCTATAAAACTGTACAGCACAAAGTGTAAACCATGATGTAAACTATAGACTTTGGTTAGTAGCAATGCTTTAATATTGGTTCAACAATTGTAATAAATACACCATACTAATGTAAGTAAATAATAGGGGAAACTATCTTTGTGGGTGTGTATATGTGTGGGGGGCAGCATAGGGGAATTTCCTGTACTTGGGGTGTAACTTTTCTAAAACTTCTCTAAAAATAAAGTTTATTATTAACACCGCCCCCCCCCAAAAAAAAAACCACATCATAGATACATGTCCAAGAGCAGGACTTAATTATTTCCAAGAAACTTTCTTCCATTCCACCTTAGTAACCAACCTTCTCAGCCATACCCTGAACCAGTTACTCTCACAAATTTTTTTTATCTGGAATCACAATTTCACAACTTCCACCCTTATCCATAGTTCTTGATTAGTATGCCTCTTGTTCTACAATATCAATGGGACTTCCTGGCCTTTGATTTCTCCTCTCCTCTATCCATCTGTTGCCTACTGACTTTCCTTTGGCCCAGAGGGCAGAGTCTCCTTTGCAAGTAAATTTCAGTCCCTTTTCATCATTACAACTCAGCTACCCTGGGATCTCAAATGCTTTCAAGTCAGTCTTTACTTCTTCCTGGTACAGAGCTTTCCCCGTGCTTACTTGCCTTAAGCTTCAAACCTTATGACCACTTTGCCTCCGAAAATATTCTAAATTTATTCCTTACATCCTCTGGTGGCAGCACTAATACCATTTATTCAGGCAAGCCTTCCATGTGTATTAATTGTATAATTTAACTCTCTTCTTATACTTAAATGATTCATCAAGACTATGCTAATTCATTTGTCTAATTAGTTATTGCCCTTGCTCTAATAAGCCCATTGAGTGCAGGAAAAAAACATTTGACTTAACTCTCATTATAAACAATATAAATATCTGCTTTATAAACATTATTGTTATTAATATATCATTGCCAATGCAGTCATGAATATTTTTTCAGTCCCTCCATATCTCCATCTTCAAACAATTTTTCATTTTCTATACAAAACTGAACAACTTTTCTTATAAATTTTGAGTTTTAAAGCTAGTAATATAAACTGGTGCCCTTCTGGGTTACTATAGTCAATCCATCTGTTTTGTATTGGTTAATATTATTTCTTGCAGATGACAGGAAATGCAATTCAAACTGGCTTAAACAACAACACCAAAAAATTTTTATTGCCTCATGGAACTGAAATGTCCAGCTGTAAGTTTTCAGGTACAGATTTATCCAGAGCCTCAAATGCTGTCATCAGGACTTATTTTTGCTTCATATCTTGGCTATACATACACTATTCTGGCTTTGTTCTTATCCCCCAGCCTTCCAGGCTCAAAGCCAACAGGGAAGTATCTGTGACTCTCTTTCAGTGGCCACAGGAAGCATCACATTGTATCTCAGTGGCTTGGCATGGGGGCTCATCATTAACCACCACACTGTGTAAGAGAATATTGTCCTCCATTTGTTCAGACTTAAGGCCCCTACCTGCTTGCCTGTCTTACCCTGATGTTAGGGGTGGAATCCCATATGAAGGATCTTGACAAAGACTTTCTCAAAAGCAAGATAAAGAACCATTTTGTATGGCTACCAGATTTAGAATTTCTGGCAAACATATGCACACGCAAACACACACATATATATGTAAAAACATTCACTGAAAATCACTTAAATATGAGAACATTTATACCATCTATTCCCCTACTCATCATTTTAGCCACATAAACAGGAAAGAAAAGGCAAACAATGAAACTCAGCAAGATTTCTCCAATTGAAGGCATTTAATAGTCCTTATCAGATATATTATTTTTTTCCCAAAGACTTGAAGATAAAATCCAAACTATGGACTTATGAATATTTGATCTTATCTTATACTATTGTGTAGATATATTCAAAGCTCACTAGATGTGTTTAGTTTTATTGTTTAATCAAAATATTTTTCATATCCCAGTAGTCTCACTTCCCAAATTTGCCAAGTAAAGAAAGAATTAATCTTATTAGCTGCTGGCACTATGTGAAATAAAGTCTATCTCCACTAGAGAATATAGTTTATACTGTCTGCAAGAGAAAGGGGAGAAGCAGAGGGTGTTGACGCAGGGACACTGTGTGCACTGAAAGTAAGATAATAGAAATTCAAAGTCCAAAAGGTAACCCCTTATACTAATTGGGAAAATTAGTAACTAGAAGAAGAATGAAAATCTTTGGTTGGTGAAGTATTCATAGAGCTATGAGGAGGGGGACAGGGACTCAATCTGAGCCAGGCCTCACTATCATGGTCAAATCAAAGCCCTAATCTTAACAGGTAATTTAATCACAGGCCCCTCAACTGAATCCAATATAATCAAAGGGTATCATACCCGGAATAGACTCATTTACAAACATAATCTTTCTGGGGTTTTTTGGGGGATTCATAAATAATCTCAAACTGCCACATTATCTATGAAATGGGCATAATAAAACCTACATCTCAGGTAAAGGTAAAAATGTAAACAACAAAATAATAATGAGACAATTATTACTCTACCTTGAAGAGCTGGAAGAGGAGAGAAAGGATGACCATAAAGAAGAAAAAGCTAAAACAAATGCAACTATGTACAAAAGAATGTGCACTCTAAAATTAGGAAATTTACTTTCTTGTACAGTCCTTTCAATTTTGCACATTAATATTGAAGAAATAAAATCTTAACTTATTTTCTTGGATGTCATTCTCCCTAGTTTATTTGATTCTGCCAACACTTTTTCTCTAATATGGAATTGCAAGTGTGCCTGCCGACAGGATGTACTCAGACTCTAAGAGTATCAGTCACTTTCACAAGTGGAGGTATGGAAGATTATCCAAAATTTCTCACTTAAACAGTTACCTAATGTCTTTCAGGGTTCCAGTTTTTAAATCATGTGTAAGTGGGTTGGCTCTACTACTGCAGGCAAGAGGTTAAATGAAAGCAACAATAAATTATATGTGATCACTCTTGGCATCAGAGAAGAGATTGTTAGCCATAGCTTCTCTACACACTTTATAAATTATTTTATGAATTATTAATAATTTTCTACTACCTCCCTGGAGTCAGTTTTGATCATATTCACATTATCAATTATTAATTGGTCAAATTAACATATAGCAAAGATTGGCTAAGGGTGAAATTTCCTATGCATTTTGAAAAATCAGTTGGACTGAAAATTTATGGTATAGGAATACTGATTAACCTCTAGGTGAAAAAAAATTTATCTGTTAGTAATATTATTATTAAGGCACTAGAAAAATAATGTTCCAAATCATACACTTTTATAAGAAAGCTAATTTTGTCTTTATGAGTAGACATATAATCTATTATCTATTATCTATTATCCCAGATTCTCTTTGCCTTATGACCATAAAGGCCCAGAAGGAATTCTGTTTCTATTCCCAAATCTCTCAAACTAGAATGTGTTTTCATGAATGTGGTTTTAAAAATTGCACATGTGTTTAACCTGATTTTTAACTTCAGAATCCAATAATTTAGACAGTGACTTATAAACACAGAGAATCAAATAATATGCTACCTAGGTCTTATGTACAGAAAAATATATGAAGTCTTCTAAAGTATACAGAAATAACACATTTATGCATATTCATAAATCCTCAGTGTACCCCTGTACATGTTCTAGGTTCCAACTACTATCCCCATACCTCAGAGCTTTCTTTCAAGTAAGGGAATGAGGCTGAAAATCTTCTGCGTTTTTTGCCTCTACTCCCTTTAGTGCAAATAGTCTACCCCCACTCCATCAGGCAATATATCTTCTTTTTCCATCTTCAATTATTCCCAATAGCCTAATGTCTGGGATTTCTAAATGCTTTCACATTGACTTTCAGGATGATTTTTATAAATGTTATCATTATGAATACCATTGGTTTTACAGACTTGGTTATTTGACTCTTCAACCTTAGTTTGGTGAAACAAGTAAAATAATATTTAGAATAAAAACACAAATGATGATTTTGTCAGGAATTCCAAAAAGTATGGCAGTAATAAATCATTGGATATTGAACATTGAGATTGTTTCATTATTTTCCAGTGAGAAAATATCACCCTTTCTTATATTCCCATACACTCTTGCACCTCTTTTATAACACTCCTTCCACAGATATTATTTGTTTAATGCCTGATTTTCTGACAGTTATAAAGACATTTTATGGGTTGGAATCATATCTATCTTTTTTCACTTTGACCTAGAGGTGTCTGACATATATGGATACTTATTAATGTTAGCTGAATAAATGAATACTTTTTTCCTAAACAAAGAGAACTCATGATTCTAACATCGCATCTCTCTATAAGATTCAACACTTTGTCACAAAAGTTCTTTTTAACACACATGTTGGGATATTTCTCACTCCTAGTTATATCATGTATTATTCTTTCACTATAAACTTCATATTAATTAAGAGATCATTTGAAATCTTCCTTTATATCAGCTTTCGTCTTTCACAATATTCTTCCCCACACTTCTTTGCCTCTCTATTTCTGTCAACTTGAGGTGGAATGGTTTTCCCTTACAAATATACCTATCAAATTCTTACTTCATGGTGCAATCTCTATCATTGCCATCCTTAAATTGCAGCCTTGGATTGTGAGCAAAACAATTCTACCGTGAGATTTTTCTGACCATGTTATGATCCAGAGACTAAGTGAAGAAAAAATGACTTGAAAAATAACCTTCCACTGGGTTTGCCTGAGTTTTAAAGAAGAGATTTCTAGTAACTTTAATTCAACCATAATGGCCAAGAAACATATTGTAATATCCCTATGAAATGAGGTATTGCATGAATAGAAGGATTCAATGGTCATGGTAGTTGACGCTGAGTTTCAACATGTTGATATTGCTGCTGCATAGACTATCTGAATGAAGACCTAATTTCTAATAAATGGAAGATCCATGTATCAAGTTCTTGAATGGAGATGGCCAAGTAATGGATAAAATTATTCATGGTTTAAGAAAACTTCAAGTCTAGGGTCATAGCTACTGAATCATCGAGGTGATACCTAAATATCTTAGTTTTCCGCTCATAAAGTTCATTAAAGTCTATGTTCTTTACTTCTTACTATCTTTTTTATCTTTTACTTCTCATATGGTTCCCTCTCTTTTTCTATTCTCTTCTGCTTCTTCAAATCTTACTTTGTCTCTGAAAACTTTTTCCTATTATGTTAATAATTTCCTTCACAGAAATCCTACCACATCTATGTTTAGTATAAAAAAAGATACTTGAGAAAATATCTTGAGAATCACAAAATTAAATTGTTAAGACAATGTGTCTTGGAGTCATACAGGCCTTGCAATACATATCAGAATTTATACTTTCTGTTTTTGATCATGGATGAATAGTTTGCCCTCTCTGAGCCCCAATTTCCTCACCATAAAACTTAGGACAGTAATTGTACATGCCCAACAGTTTTGTTGCCAAAAGCTCAGCATCATTCTTGGCATGTAATAAATGTTCATTAACTATTTCTCATCAGGATATTAGGACCCTTGGGGTCTGGACATGTCTATGCCACTAGCAACATGAGTTTGAAAGATCACTTATCCTCTTTGAGACTCAACACCATCAATTCTAAGTTGAAAATAAAATTTTACCTTTCAGTCTGACTCATATAATTGTTGTGAAGATTAGTAAAAATTAAAAGCCAATCATTGAACCTGTCTATTATGATTATATCTTTATATTATTTTAATCATAATAATTTAATAACCCAGGAGTATTATAAAAGAGTACAACAAAATGGAAGACAAGGTAAAGGCATTATGTAGAGACTTTTCACAATTCTATTCTCTCAATCACAGTGGGAGTCAAATAACAGGTTCTTAATAAAGAATTAGTGACCAGGAAATAATAAACCAAAATTCAAGAATATAGTTAACTCTAGGGGTAACAGGAATATGAGATAGGAAAAGAGCAAGATCATAGGTACATATCTATGTTTTAAAAACTAGGTCATGTTGAGTATTGGGTCAACAAAGGTTCACTTTATTAATCTATTTCAAAATTTACATATTTGTTACATATGTTCTCTTTTAAGTTTCAAATATTATATAAAATTTTATAAAACAAAAAGTTACTACTAAATACTATTTTCTAACTTATATATATGTATATATATATGAAATATGTGAGGTATTTCACCTTTGAGAAACACACATACACACACACAAATCATCTCAAGGAATACTTAAGACATGCAAACACATTCTGGAGCAAGTTGCTACAGCTGTGTCATGGGAACACAGGTTCAGGGCACAACAAAAACTTTCAGCAAATTATCTGTTTACTACTTGCACAGTAGAAAGAGAGTCCAGAAAAGACAAATAATCTCTTTGTCACTTACACAACACAAAGAGTCCAAACCAGCAGAAGAAGAAGTCCCATCACACCTAGTCTCCCAGGGTGGCCAAAAGTGCTCTGGGTTGGGGTCAATAGATGGCATCTCCACATACGCCACTTCATGCTGGAGAAAAGACACATCTATACTGTGGTTTTTGAGTGTGGGTTTTATCCACTCAGGGAAAGGCGACCCTGCCACTGAGAATTTCTGATCTGATAAGCATCTAGAGCTGCTTGTTCCCCTTTCTATGTTTAAGGTTTTGCTGGACCTTTTCATTAGACTTAATATCTCCCCCAGGCTGTGGAGTGACACACAATAGAAAATGAGGTGGGGGTAGGGGAAGGTTGGAGGATGGTCCCTTAATAAGTGCTCATGACTTCCACAGAGAAGGAGGTGGGCACAGGTGAGGCCTAGGTCATGGTCTCTTAACAGGTATCTGTGACTTCCCCTTAATACACGTGTTTACAGAAGACTTTAAAAAGAAGTAAGTGGGGAACAGGTGTAGCTCAGTGGTAGAACACCCACTTCCTTTTTTTGAGGTCCCAGTTTCAATCACCTTTTCCTCCTTTAAAAAAAGTATTATGAGAATGAGGTGAGATAAAAGCTATGGTACCATCACACTCTTCTGCCTCTTTCTGTTCAGCTTATATGTGAAATTGAATTTTCTATCCTCCCTCCCCATATGTTTATTCTTATCACTGGGTTTAACTCAGGTTTTTATTCCCTTGTTCATTCCCAGGGACATAATTATACTTTTTTAAAAATTTTTAACATTCAGTAATGTAATAAAAATTACCTGAGAACAAAGTGACTTTATAAATGTCAAATCTTTTTTTCCCACAACATGTTAAATATTGCTTTGGTTTAAATGTAAAACTTGGCACATGCAGGCAAATACAAGAACAAAGAAGCATGTTGTTTAAATCATTTGTGCATTGGCCTCTGAGGATGGACTTCGAAGTATAAGCTTACAAAAATTCTTTCTAGCTGGAATCTGTATGTGTTGTTTCCTGCTGCTTTATCCCCTGTACTTGCATATACACTAGAATCATTGTGGAGCTCTGTTCAAGAAATTCAGTTGAGCTATTAGACTCTAACCATGAGTCTTTCATATGTGAATGGTGTGGGGGTTTTTTTCTATGATAAGCTACTTATAGTAAAAATCTATAAAATAAAAGAGTATTTTAAAAGTTTAAAATGACTCAATACGATAGGAATATAACTTCCTGAACCACATTAAATTGTGACAACTTGTTCAAATTTACATCTTCTTCTTCATTTCAGTGGTATGCATCTGCAAAAATGTGTCTCTGAAGACCAGAAATATACCAAATAAACAGATGTGAGGAAGTGTGAGTTTGGCTTGAATAAAGACATATCATAAGAAATATGGGCAAGTTGCCCAGCATTCTTCAGAGCCACCTGGATTCTCTGTTTTCTTTGCAGTATATAAAGTTTCCGTGTCCAGTTAATTCCTTTATGATTTAAATTCATTTTAGTTAGAACATCGGAAATGTTCAACCAATTTGATGACTTTCCTTTTGTGTCTGTATACTTCTTGAGGTCAAGAACTGCATTAGTCAGCTTTTGTTGTAACAACTCCATAATTTCAGTGGCACTACATTTGGACATGCATTTAGATGGTTTGTTACACAGCAAAAGCTAACTGATAGAGTATAGTTACTATTAACTGGGATAGGGATGACTTTTAAGGTTCCATTTCCAGGATGAAGACCAGAAGCTTATTTTCTGTAATATTAAATTTGAATTGCATGCTATGCACCCAAGTAGAAGAAATAACAGGGAAAATATAATACAACAGCCAGGGAGCCTTAAGGGCTACATTTAGGTTATTGACTCACCAACTTGTTTGTGTGTATTACTCCAGCTGTGTGAGCATAAAAGAGGAGGAGGCAGAGAGCTAGAATTAAGAAATATCTGTTAGATGTTGAGCTGTTTAATGTTGGCAGGGTAAAGTTAATGAAAATCAGTTAGAACAAATAAAAAATCTTAGGATGTTTCAGGATCTTTTGGTGTATCCCCTACTTTTCGTTGTGTTGGCCAACAAATAATGCTTGGTGCTGTGAGAGAGATTAAAGAAAAAGAAAAAGAAGGCAAGATAATTTGTGCTTATTTGGGAAAAAAAGACTAACAAGTCTGAAACCAAGTGAAATAGATTAAATGGAAAACTGCATGGAACTAACTATAAGATTGGAGGAAATAAGAGAAGATAAGTGAAAGCCATAAGTTAAAGCCGCTGGTGAAAATGTGTGGCGAACAATACATAGGATTTGTGTTGGCAGGGAAGGGAAGAGGGACAAAAGAATTCACAGAAGCATGGACAAAAGAAGGAAAGATTTAAATTACAAACTAGAATAACAGATTAGTGATGCAGCTAAGCTTGATTATTACAGCCTTTGGTGACTCTCGCCAATCACAGTCTCCTAAGGGCAGTGTTGTACTAATAAATGTTTAGCAACTTGCTTTCTAAAGGATAGGGGTTGTGAGGGGATGTTGGTTCTCTGTAATATTTGCTGTTTTCCATGGTATAAATACTCCTGCCTTGGTTGATTTCAAGCTACCAATGTGGGTCAAGAAGCTTGCAAATTGTCTGAAAATTAAACAACCATCTCTTGGAAGCCACTACATGCCAATTCCAACCCATTACTGCTAGGCAGAGTTACAACTAAAGCTGAGAAATCGTTATCATTTTGAGTATACCATATCCTGGTATACTGATTCCTTTAGATAATTTGGAAAGTTATTAGTGTTTATTCAATCCAGAAACATTTCTAAAAAAGCAAAAATTATTTAGGCACTCAGTTAAATGTGATTGATGTTCTTTTCCTCACTGTTATGAAGCAGCACTCATAGCATTTAGTTCTGTCTTCTGTAGTACAGCAACTCTTTGAGCTCTCCTTGTGGATAAGTTCTTGATCCACCTCTGCTGCACCACCTAAAGTGGCCAACAGTTCCATAGAGAGGACTTCACGTTGAGCCCAGTGGTCCATCCTTAAATTTATGGAACTCAGTGTCCCGGCAGGTAGTTCATATGGAGAAAAGAAAGAGAATTTGGAGTCAGAGTTGAGTTTGCGTATGAGTTTCCCCTGCTTGGCCCACTCTCACCATGCCCAGCATCCCAGGGCTCGGGGTTATAATGTTGATCCTGCATGTTATTGTGTTCTTTGCTTAAAGTCAGCAGTTATGTACAGCTACCTTGGCATCTAGAATTTTGTTTGCAATTAGTGGATTCCTCAAAGTTCCCTGCCATTTTCCCCAGCACGATTTGTCTTTTCTACCCAAAGTTAAGTCCTTCAATGCTGAAGTGGCCAATAAGAGAGCTGCTAATCAGAGTGGCTATTTAAACTAACAACATTAAATAAAATTAAAAGTTTGGAACTTCAGTTCTACTAGCCCCATTTCAACTGCTGAATAGCCACATGTTGCTAGTGGCTACAGTATTGGACAGTGAGGATATAGAAGATTCCCATCATTGCAGAAAATTCTATTTGACAGTGCTGCTCCCAAATCATTCATGAGATATCACAGTGCTTTCAAGCATAATATATCAAGTCAGAAGTCTGAGGGTGGTCAGAGGGGTTTGTGGAACAGTAGCTACAAAAGTGTGTCTTGGGAACAGAGGTTCAGAGCCACAACAGAAACTTTCATCAACTTTGAAAAACTTTACTACTTGTACAGAATAGAGTTTAGAAAGGGCAACTTATCGCCATGTCACTAACATACCACAAAGAGTCCAAAAGAGCAGGGGAAGAAGTCCCATCCTGGTCAGTATCCTGGGGTAGCCAAAACCTGCTCTGCATTGATTGGATAAATGGCAGCTTTACAAGCCCCACTTGGCACCAGAGAAGAGAAACAGAGCTATACTGCCACTGAGAATTCTTGTTCTGATAAACATCTGGTCCGGTTTTTCCCCAGTTTCAGGGTTAAGGTCCGGTAGGGCCTTTTCATTAAACTTAACATTTCCCCAAGGGTGTGGAATGGCATAAAATAGAAAAGGAGGTGGGTGTAGTGGAAGGCTACTTACCATGTGTTAATGACTTTTCGGCAATGGACTTATAAAAGGTATCTGTGATTTCCCAAACAAAGGTGATATAAGCCTATTGTCAAAAATCGCAGACTCAAATCAGTTACTTTTTAGAGACTAAATATTAATGCTCTCTGGTTACAGTGTGCCTTCTCTACTGTCCCTTGCCTTAGATATCCATAACAACAACAACAAAATAGTCATCATCATTTATAAGAACTTGTGAGGCAATTGTTTTAAGGGCTTGGTGTATTCATTATTTGCTGAGAAAGAAACTATGAGTCAGAGATATAAAGTGATCATTCTGCATTGTTCTGTTCTTTAGTTGAAAAGCTAAATATATGAACCAGAACAATTGAACTTGCAATCCTTTACTTTTTTCCTATATGTTGCAATGCCTCATATTCTTAGAATATACGAAGTTTGCCAGGAGAAACTTTCCTTCAGACCACCCATCTCCTAATATAATGAAAAACTTGGCTGGTCTTTGTCCTCTGTTTCTGAGGAAGCACACTTTGAATCTGTGGAATATCCTATGATAAAGGTTTTTTGTTCTCCTGAATGGACCCAGGACTATTTACTAATGAGATAATAGGGAGGAGCCAACTACACCTGCAACCTTAAGACCAACCATGTAATCAGGGGGCCATATCAGCCCATCTTTCCAACCACTGGGAGGGAAAGGGGTGCTGCAGATTGAGTCCAATCACTTGGGCATTGAATCTCTCAATCATGCTGGTGTAATGAAACCCCATATAAACTTGGGATACTTGAAGCTCCAGTGAGTTTCCATGACTGAGAAAATACATCACTGCTGTGCTGGGACAGTGATGTATTCTGACTCAACATGGAGAGGGCACTGAAGCTTGCGTTTGAGACCCTCCCAGACCTTGCCCTGTACATATCTTCTTTTGACTTCTTTGTATCCTTTTACTAGAATAAAACTATAATTGTAAGTATAGCACTTTCAGTGATTTCTGTGAGCTGTTCTAGTGATTTATCAAACCCCAGGTGGTCAGGAGTGCAGGTGGCCTGGGCTTCCCGAACGTGGGACTGGTACCTGAAGGACAGTCTCATACAGGATTATCCTGGGACCTAGAGTAGTTCTGGTTAGAGTAAGAATTGAAATGACTGAGGTACTGCAGCATTTGCAGCTGGTGTCAGAAACTGTTGTGAAATTTGTAGACTTTAAATAGCCCATACAATAACTGTGGTGACTAATTTGAAAGCTGAAAACAGAAAAAAAAAATCTTATTTACATTTGTAATGAACTATGAAAGTTAACTTAAATGAATAAAATGTTAATGTCTCTTAATCATTAATGAAATATATTTTGCCTCTTGAATCAAATGAGAGTCTTTACATTCCTCTTTTCCCTCATTTCACAAAATAATCTTCAGAGTAATATTCACAGTCCCAGCCTCAAGTTTACAAAGTTAAGAATGAAAGGGTAAACAAAATCTTTATAACTGAAATATGCTTAAAAATGTGACATTAATCACTGTAAACTTTCAAATGCTAAGGGCTCTCATTCCATCATGTGGATCACTTGAAGAGGGGCTGGGCTGGTCCTCAGCTGGGTTCCTTTGCTCAGTGCAGCAGAAAAGGCAGACACACTGAATTAGGCTAGGAAGAAAAAGAGAATTTATTCTCCAATGGGAGACCAAAGATGTACAATCTCAAATCAGCCTCCCCAAACTGTAGACATTCTAATATTTTATACCATGAGGATGCTAATGGATAATTGGGGCAGAGCTGGACACAGGTTCCCTCATTAATAAACATTAAGGGGCTGAAAATGGTGAGGTGGGTACCAAACCGGGGTGAGTTAATAAGATTATAATCATTATCAGAGATCAAGATTCTGGGATAGAAAAGTACAGAGTAGAGGTCAGTCACAAGGTATTCCATATGGATATCAAACAAGAAGGTGGAGTGGTTATACACAAAGGAGAGGCTAGGGCCAGCTGTATAGACCAATGGATAGGGCACCAGTACACCACATGGGAGGCCCCGGGTTCGGTTCCCGGGGACCTCTCTGAGCGGGCAGACAGCCTTGAGAAAGGTAAGCCGCCATGGGCGGGGCAAAGCCGCCATGGGCAAGGCAAAAAGCCACCATGGGCAGGGCGGAGCAGCCACGGGCAGGGCAAGTCACCCACAAAACACGGAGCTGTACCGCCTGTGAAACACAGAGATGAGCCACCCTCAAAACGGAATGGAGCCACCCACGAGCAGGGCGAGCCGCCTGCACGGAGGGCCAACTCGGCGCATTGCCGCAAAATGGGGCCAGACAAGAAGCAGACATAGAAGAACACAGAAAAATGAACACACAGCAAGAGCAAGCAGAGGGGGGGCGGAATATGTAATAAAAAAAAAAGGAGAGGCTATGTTTTACATAACCATTAACAGGGTTTATGGTTTAGAACAACCATCATAATAGCAGGTCTAGGCTAAATCCAGCCAGTTTCAGCAATTTCAGATATTAAACTTTTGCTATTTTTTATAATATAAAAGCATCTATATAATTATTAATCTCCCATTACAAAGATTTAGTACAATGCCTCCATATTTAAGCTATACCAGGTTTTTCTAGTACTACAACATTGGAGTCTCCTCTCTCTTTCTGATAGGGTGACCAATGCTTCCCACTTTGCTCAGAACTTTCCTGGTTTTAGCACCGAAAATCCTGCTTCTTGAGAAAGACTGTGGTCCTTGGAGAACCAGGATATTTGCCCATCTTACCCTAGAAATTAATACCTAAGTTACTCTATATATGTAGGGGGAGAGAAAAGTGCCAGAATGGGGGGAAGAACATAAAGAAAACTGATGGCCTAGAAGGAGATCTAAGAAGACAAGTTTTAACTCTGCCCTCACTCAGGTGAAACTGTAAATTGTCACTGCCTGAGTGATGCTTGCGGCTGATTTCTCCACCCACCATGAATATTAACAATTGACAGTCTGTGCTAAAAAACGAGAAATGCTTTCCAGAAATACACATGGTCAATCTATCAGGTTAATATTGGAATTAATATTGTAGGCAAAGAGTATCCTGGTGACTGCATTATCCATAGGTGGCTAGTGCCTTTCATTATATGGAAAGGCATTTGACAGGATGTCTAAGTTTAGCAAGAAAATGTCAACCTTAAAACATTGGTCATCTCCATGGGAACTGACACAATGGACTGTCCTGACCTGCCTAGATCACGCTGACTACATCACAGTGTTGCTGTCCTGTAATTATTTGTTTGCACTATCATTTGCCCTCCTGAATAGAATATTTATATTATTTTAAGTAATTTGCAACAGAAAGAAAAAAAAACTATTTCTTTTGTAGTCAAACTTCTTTTTCATTTTTTATCTCATTTTCCTTCAGAATATTTCTAATGAAGTCTAAGCCTCTTAAAGGGCTTATTTCTTACTACCTTCTTAATCTCAATTCCTACTACTCTGCTTCGCCGCCTCTGCCATTTGGTAATATTAGACTCAGTTCAACTGTTGCATTAATTAGGGTGATAAAATAGGGTGATCATAACAAAGAGATGCATATATGTGCATATTTCCTCATGCAACAGACCAGCAAGTCTGGGCTAGTTAGGCAGCTATAATTCATGAGGTCATTCAAGGATTCAGTTTCCCTCCTTCATTTGCTCTGCCTGCCATTCACTGGGCATTGGTCTCTTCTGCATTGTCCAAGCTGAGTTGTGAATTATCTTGCTTTCAGTCTTCAGAAAGAGGAAAATGGGATGGCATCCTTGTCAGCAGTTTATATTTGAACAAGGAAGAAAGTTGCATACATCACTTCTGCTCATGTGGACATTCGTAGCCACAAGGGAGGCCGGGACCTGTACCAGGCAGCTGGGAAGCCATATTCTCAAGAGAAGAGAGCAGATTTGAGGGTACAACCAGCAGTCTCTCAAAAATTTCTAAACAGACAGACTTAATTACTTTGTTTTCTATACCTTGAATGTAAGAATATTACTACACATGTCACATTATAATGTCTAATTCAGATAAGGGACTGAAATTTTTAAAATGAGAGTCAAGTTGTTGTACGTTTATTTGTTGTTTTAGTTTGTTTTTTTGTACCCTAAATCTTGTGCATAGTAGATGATCACTTCATGTTACTGAATTGATTTCAATGATTGCATTGTTGTGACAGTTAATTAAGAAGAGAGATTATACAAACCTCCATTTTATAGATAGGAGCCCTGAGACTTTAACAAAATCGAATGACTTTCTTGAAATCTAGTTACTGATGAAGCTAGGGTTAGAAAAAACTTTTTGATTCCCAGTAAAATTTTATTAAAGCCAAGCAATGCTGCATGTCTGCTCTATTATGGGAATCACTAATTTTAAAACGCTGAACACTGACCATTTGAATGACATTGTGTTTATTGTGAAAGTGTTTTTTTTTTTTAATGGCAACATTTAAAGATATTCTTCTTCAGCCTTATGCATATTGAAAGCATGCAAAAGCTATTTCTTTCCTTAATTTAGTATCATCATACATTGACCAATTGACTTTTTCCTAGGTGAATATTGCTAACCTCAAACATCACATATTCTTTTTCATTTTTAAGAGGTACCAAGGATTGAACTTCACTGAGCTACATGTGCTCCCCTTGATTGTATTACATTTGAGATTGTTGACATAATGCAAAATGAAAATCATGCTATAGAAATAAAGATTAACTGGCTTATAACTAATAAAATGAATTTATTTTTAAAAAGCTCAAATATACAGCTTGGTGGTAGGAGTGTGAAGGTGATGCTAAAATTTAAAAGAAAAAATATGTTGGAAATTCAGTGGTGATTATGATATGAATAGGTTCTAAAATAGATACATTTTGGTGGCATCCTAGTTCCACCATTTAGTAACTCCCTACAACTTCTGGAAAGTCACTCTTCCTTTTAAAGCCCCAACTGCCACATCACTAAAATTAAGAAAACTCCATAATACCATTTTTATAAGATCAGTGATTCAACATACTTCCTGGAATAGTTTAAGCAAATAATAAAAGATATCTATTATTACTGACTATAATTAAAGATCTAAGTGTTCTGTGAGACATGATTGTAGCTAATAGAAGATTTTGAAGTAGCTTTATTTAAGTTAGCTAATAGTTTTGAATTGATCAAAAAGAATAATTGTTTATTTCTCTGAATTCCAGGAATTAGCATTCCCATTGGGTTTTCTATTTTTTGCTAACATACAAAGAAAAATGACATCGTTTTTTAATTAGTCGACCTTATGCTTAAGGCAGTAGAGCAAAGCATGCGAATCCAGCACACTCCAAAGGGAAAATAAGTGATTGTTAGAAGGGGTAATCACAAAGAAATGCAGAAATTGGCAAACACCCTAAAAGTGCTAGAAAACAAATACATATGAGAAAGTTATTTTCAAAAGGGAGAAAAATGAAAACATTTTCATAGCCAGAAGTTAAAAATAAGATAAACAAAAAAGAGGAGAGATAAAAAGAGAAAATAGTTTACCCTTGTAAACCTCTAAAAGTAAAGCATTTTTATCATCTGCTACTTTCATTACCAATCTAACATCAACCCTTGAGCGCCAGGCTTCTTACCAAAATAACAGCCTGAAAGAGATTTCCATTTAGACAGAGAACAAGTTCCTTCAGTTGACTTTGAAATTTATTAAGGGTTGAGTTTATTTATGAAACAAGGTTATTTCTGCAATCAAATAAATAAAATCATGTATTTATTTGTAATGGAATTATGAGTTAACACTGTTTAACATTGTCACCATTTTGTAGTTTAGAATTTAAAGGAAAGCACTCTAATGGATTAATTGTGACTATCTCATTATAATATCATAAGAACATATTTTACAGTTAAAGATGTAATATGACACAGAGAAGACTGGCTCCAAAATTAAAAGAGAAGTGCAAATGTGAAGTCCCCATAATTGTTGGTTCATAAAACTCTAATTGCATTCTATGTCATTTTAGTCTATCATCTGGCATGCCTCTGTGCTTACAATTTTTTATTTTATTTTTATATAGATGAATTCAGGTGAATTTAATTTAGTTTGAGGCTAGTTGCATTTTTAATTTTTGAGAAAACTCTGAAAAGATAGATATATCATAACCAGTTTCCCATAAATATAAGTATTCTTATTAAAATGTACTTAAATCTATTAACATTTATTTCTGTCTAGAATAGAAAAATGCTTTAGTAAAAATAAATGTAAATTAAGGATAAACTGTCTTGGGCTTTAGTGAAACAATTTGTTTCATTCAAACAAAGGTGATTGTGGTCACAGAAAATCTATTATAATTGTTTATAGATGCTTATTTGTATTTTTCTTATATCACTAATTCATTTCATCCTTTGCTAATGAGTTACTGCTAAGTTGTTCAAATACAAATCTTTGAGACATGTTATGAAAAAGCAACTATCAATATTATAAGCATTTGGAAGCAAAGAAATCTGATATTAACAGTCTATTAGTAATTTGTTCAAAGCACTTTAGCCCTCAAAAACATTGAGATAGATCTTGAAAATGCTTTAAATAATTTTAAAATTAATTATCTAAGGCCAAAATAGTTATGCATAACAAGTGACCACAAAACCCAGTGGAAGACCATAGTAAGTATATATTGTTACTCATCTGCAGTTGTAGGTTAGGCAGTGCTACTGACCTCATCTGGGCCCACTCAACTTTTTGAAGGTTAACTGGATGACGTAGGCTGGATTCTGTATGACAACTGGGGTGGATCAGTTCTGCTCCACATGTCTTTTATTCTGCAGCAGGCTAGCCTCGCAATGTTTCCATAACAACAATCGCAGAGACATAGAGAATAAACAGAAATAAACACAGTCATTAAAGTATCAGCTGGGAACTAGCAAGTCATCAGTTACTAGGCCAGATCAATTCAACACATATGAAAAATTCCACCTTTTAATTTACAAAGACAAAAAAAGTCACAAGGCAAAGTGAAGTTAAGGCTTAAAATTTACAGGGTTCCTAATTGGAATGATGAAAATATCTTGTTAATGGATAGTGGTGTTGGCAGCACAACATTGTGAATGCTATTAACAGCACTGAAATATATATCCAAATATGATCAAAAAGGAAAATGTTGGATTGCATAAATGGTAACAGAATAAAATTTTTTATAAAAAATCTGTGGACCTACAATATACAGACAGGGAACCCTAAGTCAAACTATAGACTTTAATTAATAGTATAATTATAAAAATGTGCTATCATCAATTATAACAAATGTTCCACATCAATGCAAGGTGTTGGTAGTGGGGTGGTGTGTGAGAATACTGTATTTTATACTTGATTTTTCTATAAACCCACAATTTCTCTAATAAAGAAGACATGAAGGAGAAACCAAAAAACAACCTAAATGTTCAACTAGAGGGGCACAATTAAATGAATTTTAAGATATCCATTCAAAATTAAAAGTCACATGGCAAAGGGCATAGATAAAGGGAGAGTATCATGACCATTTTTAGATTCTACAATATATTTATTTTTTCTTTTTTTAAATATATTTCTTTTATTTTTATATTCACTTTTCAACCAAATCAACTATATGCAGGAATGATGCTATAAGAGTTAAATCATGTTTTTACCATCTTTTTCTTTCTGAACTATCAGGCAACTATACATAAAATTTCCCAAACTAAAAAAGAATTTCTACTTTGGCTATTTTGATAAGGTGAGCCATCAGCAAATCAAACTTCAATGACCTGTTGATTCCCCAAACAGTCATATCATTTCACTCAGCATAAAATAGTTGTCTAGTATCATATTAATCATTCTTCTGCTTAAAGAGCCATCTTTCCAATTGGAAGTAGATTCACAGACATAACTGATTGATATGTGATTGCCTCCATGGGAATTCATAAAAATTATGAAAACAAGAATGCAAAGTGCAAGCAAGTATTAAAATTCTTTTATGAATCCTTTATTACCCATAATCTCAAAACTAGGAAGAAGTATAATTATCCTACATGACACAGGAAGTTAATTTAGGTTAATAATATTTCAATTGTTTACTATTACTTTAAATTCAATCTCTCAAGTCTATGCTTTCAGAATGATGCCTATAATAATACACAAGTCTTGAACTGGACAGTTTCTGACTCAAGCTTGTTTCTTGAACATAAGCAATGGCATCTCAAATGCATTACTCAATAAATGACTACATGGTTCCAAAAGTAATTACTGGCCTTACATAGAGGTAATTTTAGATTTTGCCTACATAATATTAATTATTCAGATGAAAAGTTAAAAGAAAAATGATATTTCCTACTTAGAAGTTTGCAGAAATTTCAAAATGCACCAGGTTGGTTGCTGATGCAAGCATATCTCCTAGTACATAGGCTCCATGGGGCTGAAAATTTGTCTTTTTCATTACTAGATTGCCAGAGCCTGGAATTGAGCCCACTACAGAGTACAGGCTCAATAAATATTGAGTATTTTTGAATAAAATATTTTGTTGACCGAATGAATGATGTTATTATGTAATTGAATAACACTGTTCCTTGATGATTAGGAATAATCAGTGGATGATTTTCCACAATCCACATAACTGGAAAGTAATAAAACATACTGCAAATGCTATCAGATCCTTCATATATTACTTGAGGGTGACATGGCTAATCCCAAGATGAAGGTCAGAGCTAAAAAAAGACTCCATTTCATTTTCCAGTTCCATATACTTTTGCAGACTTCCCTTTAGATTCATGGCTGTTTGAGCTCCTCAAATCAGAATGCTTCCTTAGAGTTACTTTGGCAGCCAAAACAGAACATATTGTTAGATTAAAAATCTAAAACTATGTTAAATTCAACCACCTTATACACTCAAGAATTTATAATATTTGAGGGGAATTTTATTTGAAGTAAACCAGGAGCTGCATACCTATTAAATTTGCAGTGGAAAATCCATAAGCAGCATAACTTAGAAAAGTAATAATTTATCCAATATTTAAATTTTTGCTACATTTATGAGAGTCCTCAAGGTCACCAGAAAATCATTGTTGAGCCATTACGTTATTATAAAATCCAGAGTAGGATTCAATATGTGGAAAAACATGAACTCTGGATTTCCAATTATTTTTAAAAATGGTGTTCTGATTTTTCAAAAAGAGAAAGCTTTTAGGTGCATTTTTATTAAAGGTAAATTCATTGTGTTCTTTTTAATAGTTTTTTCCCCAAGAATCATTGTAATAAAACATAATGTGTACTGATTTCTTAGGCAAAATCAATTTAGAAAATCATTTAGAGTCTCTGGGAGGGAAAGGTAGAAGAAAGGGTTAGGGGAAGGACACATGAGTAAAATTAAATTATTGCAAATTTTCTAGTTGTAGGTTGAGAAGAAAATTCATCAGTATTACTTACCTTACTGTGATTCTTTATATACTCTATAACTTACATATATGCAATACATATTTTGCAAGTATCAGATATTATTAATAAATGAAGTTCATTTTCAGAGACACAAAATGTAGTCAAAATATAATATAAATACCAATTGTTCAAAAACTATTTTCAACTGTAAAAATATCTTGTTGAAAGCATCTCAGGAGAAACATTGTTCAGATCTGCATTCTGATGACAAAATCTTAATATTTTTATATGAGATTTTTACATATTGTCTAATCATGGAGTGTTTTCTATAAGCCATCTAAGTGGGAAATGATAAAGATATGCTGTTCATTTATTTTGATTGAAGGCAAATACGCATTTGTTTTGTTTGTAGTTAAATTTTAAGGGAATTTAAACTTAGGAATAATGCATATTTAAGAATAAAACTTACTTTTTACTTATAATCTTTGCTTGTAAATATGGATTTAAGAAAGTAGGTATATACATTTTTTTTCTTGTGTAGGTACAGCATCATACCAAGAAGGAAGTTAAAAGTAGTTAGTAGTTTTCAATTTAGACACTCAACAATTTACAAGGCTTACCAAAAATAAAAATTATAAATTACAATATATAATTTAATGTAACTTGTAAAATATATTAAGGTGATGTAAACACAAAATATAGTGTTAGTGCTGAGACAAAAAACACATGAAATTGGTAAAAATATAACTGGGTCATACAATGCTAGAAAAGAAACAATTTTCAAATATATAGGAAATTCAACTTTCTAATGCACAGAAAACATTGATATTAAATTGTTAACATAAGATACATTTAAAGATTGAAAGCAATGTTGACAAATTACAGTTAATATATTAAAATTACATTACATTATGCCAGAAATATCATTGCAAAATATAAATTGTGCATGAGTTCTTCCAAATTGTTCTATATTGTCATTAATGTTTTCCTTCTTCTTGTTTCAGAGAATTAATTGGCATTTCTCCACCCCTACTCACCCCTTACTTCCGAAGGACAGGTCTTCACTGGTTGCAAAAGAGAACGAACCAACTCGGGTTATTTTAAGAAAACAAGAAACAGACATTTACAAGTGTATATATAACATGTAAATCAAGAGAGTGCATCTGACTATACATATTGCTGGGTCCAGGAATCAAAACAATATCAGCAGAGCATCGGACTTCTCTGTCTCTTGATTCAGCTTTACTGTTTAGGCCAACATTATCAAGCAGACTTTGCCCACAGAGTGATGACAATGACTATTGGCAGGTCAGCAGATAGAGGCTGACATTCTCTCAGCTTGGTGAATCCAACAAAAAGCGAAGACATTTACCCAGTAATTCTGAAGATCCCAAGCCAATTCCCATTGGCATGTCATCAGTCACATATATAACTCTGTACCAATCACTATGTGAAAGGCTTTTACTGACCAGTCCTGAATTATGAACACATGGTTTAAGATAGGAAGATAATGTTTTACAGTTGAAGATAGCTCCTGTACAATTAGTATTTGTATTTTATTTGGACTACATTTTTCTGTCTCTAAAAATGAACTTCAATTATTAATAATATGTGATACTTGCATAATATATATAGCATATATGTAAGTTATAACTCAAAAAGAAAATAAAAAATAACAACCAAAATAAAGGTGAAGAAATTCTAGACATAAAAACAACACATAAAAATGTCCATTTAGTTCTTACACCTAATACTCAAGCATATAATTTTCCCCATACATACAATTTTTAAAATGGCTTCACTTTAGCACAATGCACTCACCCTCTCCTTTTGTCGAGATACAATTCAATCTAATAAATGCAATCAGCAAAAATTCTGAAATGCCTAAGCAGTATGCATTTTCTTTGCATTCAAGGCTAAATACTTAACTGCATCAACCTACCTATTACACAAGGTGGGGAAAGCAGACTGCTACAATTAAAATTCTCACTTATAACATGGGAGAATGACGACTAGTACATAGTGGTCATAGTTTACAACAGATAACATATTCTCTTAATCAATAATTGGAAGTAGTCCTGGTTCTGGCATTGGAGTGGATTGACTTCCATCACGTTTATTACCTCTCTCTCTCTCTCTCTCTCTCTCTCTCTCTCTCTCTCTCTCTCTCTCTCTCTCTCTCCCCCTCTCTCTCTTTCTCCATCTCTATCTCTGTCTCTATCCTTCACACACATATACACACAATCTTTATTCTTCTATCTCCTCAGGTTTCCTCCCTTCTATTCTTTACACATGATTACATTTATGCAACCTAAAGAAGTCTTTATAACTTCAAACTGCATCTATCTCTGGCAAATATTCTCTTTTATTTTGTAGCTTTGCTATGACATATTGAAAGAACTGTCCCATTCCTAGCCTCCATTTCTCTTACAACCAGTTCTCACCATAATGACTTAAATTGTATATCCTAACCATATCATTATTCCGAGAAAAACACTTTAAAGATCCAAATAATCCAAAGTTCTTTTTATCAAAAGTTATCCTGTCTACTCTTTCTTCAGTCGTCAATATTGTTAGGACCACCACAATCCTTGAACAGTTCTTCATCATCACTGCTTCTCTTTCCAAATTTCCCCTTCTAGATGGTAAGTGTTTTTACCCTCAGTATCCATTTCCAACACATTTTATCTTTTAAGTCTCAGTAAAGTTTAATGTTTGAGAGCTAAGAAAGATTTAAAATAATTTTAACTCAATTTACCAATACATTTGAAAAATATGATAATGAATAAATCTAGAAGGTACACTGCTATCTATTTGATATTATCTTGATTACTAGTTCACTGCTGAATCCACAAGGATTGGTGGTTCCTAGCATATTACATAACCCCAAATTATTTTTAAATAAAAGAGAGTATGTTGAGTAGCAGAGAAGAGGACTAAAGACTAAATCCTGCAAATCCTCACCTGCTGTTGCTGTGCCAGATAATAGGCACTCCTTTTATTTGTCATAAGGAAATGCAATTTTTAACAGTTCACATAAGCTGCATGCCTATGAAGGCATGCTTTAAAGAAATATAATCTCAAAATCTATAGCTCTGGGTATCAATAACATTTCTCTGAAACTCTCGACCAAAATTCCAAATGCATGCTGATGACATCACTTGACAGTTCCATAAGACACCTCCAACTCTATATAATCAAAATCCATTGTAGCACAACCTATATGAGAATTTTTCCCCATTGCTATTAAGTCATGTATAAATCCCAACTGTTCAGCTTCAAAAACGTTTCTCAACTCAACATCCTACTTTTCATTGCCATCTGATCCAGGCCATCCATACCCCTAGAATATTGCAAGAGCTTTTTATATATTTCTATTGACATAAGTCTTTGCTCCTTTTCTCAAAGCAAAAATAGTTATCCTTCCAAAATACAGACCTGTATATACAACTGGCCACCTCATAACTACCTTTATTAGAACATTCAGAAAATAGAAGCCCTTCATTCAAAAATATTTATCTAGGGCATACCATAACTAGATAATTATATTTACACAGGGGCTACCATAATGGAAATATTGCACCAGGTCTCTGTCACCAGAAAATCCAGGGAGGACACAATTTACCATGAATCTGCAGGACAAATGTAGTGAGTGCCATGAAAGGATACTAGAGAGTTCTGTGCTAGTTCAGGCCAAGGCATACAACAAAGGCCAGAAAGTGAGAGGGAATGTCAGAACTTCTCAGGGAAAGTAATGCCTAAGTAAGCCTGGGTGGATGACTAGAAATTATATTGGTGTCCGTGGGAAGAAGGTATTCCAGTAAAGGGAGCAGCAATTGAAAAGGTCCAGAATTAAGAGAGTAAAGGGATCATTTGAGGAACTGGAAAATGTTTGGGAATCATGGAATGAAATATAAGTGGATTCATAGAGGATGAGTCTAGAGAATTAAAGAGGGCAGATTATGATAGGACCTTTAAACACTCTATAACAGGATTTTGGGGAGTGTCTTTTCAAAACTTGCGCCCTATTATGCTCCACACTATTGTCTTCCCTCCAACACTGTAAGCATCAGAAAATCTGATATACTTGAAATAATCCTGAACACTTCACACTAAGATAATGAGTGCCTGCCTTAAAGGATGGCTGTGGATTACCTGGTTTAACATACATAATCTGTTTAGGGCAGTTCCTGTTACAATACTAGTGAAACAAATTCCACTAATATTGTTGTATCAGAAGTCTGCCTTACATTTCTCCATTTCCATATCTTTGACCTAATTGGTTCATTTGGCAGGAATTCTTTTCTTCTCATATCTAAAGTCTCCTCTGAGAATACTTTCCATAGCTTCCAAACCCTTAGCTCACGGGTTGCCTCTGTTATATGTACATATCACTTAAAACATTTTACCTTGAGTTTAAACTGTTTTACATGTATCTTCCCACCTGTAAGACCTTCGGCCTCCTGTAGGTCTTTTCATCTTTGTTCTCCATGGCATCTAGCCTAATACTGTGTTAATGTGAATACACAATATGTTTCCCTTTTTAAAAACTTTAACTAAATCCAGACACCGAAGGTGAAACAAGAAATTCAAAATCATCATTTACACACATACATACTCACACACATATATCAATCTAAATCAATGAAGAAAATGTTCTCTCTCATTTTTGTCCCTGGTTATAAATGTCTAATCCTGAAAGGTTGGGTCAAAAATTACATGTGTATGGCCTATAATCAAATGATTAACTCTTCAGATCCATAATGAAAACTTGATGTAGAGGAAACATTATTGAAGATTAAAAGATCAAAAGTACTTCTGGAAATACAATTCAAATCAAATTAATTAGTTTCAACAGATAAGTAGATCCAAAGGGTGCTCAGGGTCTTTCTTCACTACACTTATTTCAATTAACTGCTGTCTTAGCATTAAAATTGGACTTTAGTTGAATAAAGTGTATTTTTTTT
>PVKH010002020.1:0-28355 GCA_004027955.1 Chaetophractus vellerosus
AAAAATAAGTAAAAAATAAAAATAAACAAATATGGAGTACCAAAGAAGGTAAAATTCATGATGTATGGAATTCAATAAAAACTACCAGGAAAGCAAAAAATCAAAATAATATGACCATAATGAGGAGGAAAATCAAAGCAAAAAATCAATCAAAACTGACACGGAGCTAGCACAGATGTTAGAATTAGCAGAAAGGGCATTAAACATGTTACTATGAATGTATTCTATACATTCAAAAATTAAATAAAGACAAGCTAAATATTTTTAAAAGCTAGCCAAATGAACTTACAGAAATGAAGACTACAACATCTGTGATGAAATATACACTTGCTAGAATAATGGAAGATTATATATTGTAGAAGGAAATATTAGTGAACTTGAATTCACAGTTATAGAAATTATCCAAAAAAGAAACATAACCGGAAAAGAAAAATGAACAGAGTATCAGTGAGCTCTGCCTCAATTTCAACAGGATTAATGTACCTATAATTAGAATCTCTGAAGGAAAAAAGAGGGAAGTAAAAAGAAAATATTTGAAGAAATAATGGCAGTAAATATTATAATTTTCTTCAAAATTATAAATTCACAGATTCAAGAGCCTCACCCAAAAGGCAAGTACAAGAAAGATGAAGAAAACTGAACCAAGACAAATTAAAAATGATTTTTCCAAATCCAGTGATAAAGAAAAATTATTAAAGCAGCCAGAAGAGAAAAAGACATGTTACATACAGAGGAACATAGATAAGAGTGACATCAGACTTCTCAGAGAAGCAAGAAAATGAGGAAAAATTGTTCAAAGTACTGAAAGAAAAAAGGAAAACCCAACCTGCCAACCTAGAAGTCTATGCTATCAAAATTTAAGTTGAAATATATATCGAAAATTAAGTTGAAATAAAGACTTTTCCAGCATACAAAGCTGAAATAATTAATCATCAGCAGAACCAGAAATATTAAAAGAAGTCCTTAAGGCAGAAGTAATATGATACCAGGTGGAAATACGGATCCACAAATGGAATGAAGTGTACCAGAAATGCTAATATCACTAGTAAATACATAAATTTTAAAAAATATAACTCATGTATTTCTCATGATTCTGTGGGTCACGAATTTTGTCAGGGTTCATTGAAGGTGGCTCATTTTGTTTCACAGGGTGGCTTCACTGGGGCTTCATTACATTTCTGGGGTCTTGATGGAGCACATCTATTCTTCATACATTGTCTTTCCATCTGATCCTCATTCTCTAGACCCTTTATCAATTATAGCTTTATTATAGTAAAAGTATACACATAAGAAGTCAAAAGAAGAGATGCATAGGGCAAGGTCTGGGAGGACCTTAAACATAAGCTTCTGCATTGTCTCCCTATAGAATCAAAACATATCACCCTCCTTGCACAGTGGTCATCAGTCATGGAAGCTCCCAGAAGTTTTTTCTGATTATTTATACCCCTTTAAAGATAAATCATTGTTTAAATAAACATAATTACACTATAATCTGATGTTTATACTTGTGAAGGCAAAATCTATGACTACAATAACAAAAGGACTCGAAAGGGATAAATAGAAAGACACTATTGCAATGTTCTTATGCCATACAGAAACAGAATATTAACTGATAAGTTAAAAGTGTATACAATAAATCCTAGAGTAATACTTAGTAAAGCAATACTTAATAAAGTATTACAAAGAAAGCAGATAAAATCTTAATGTAAAATATTCTGAGTAAATAAAAATCTAGATGGAGAAAGATGGAAAGAGGAATAAATAACAAATGGGACACACAGAAAGCAAATAGCAAAATGATAGATTTAAACCTAACCATGAATATCCATGGTTATCATGTTGAATGTAAATGGCATAAATGTACCAATTTCAAAGTCAGAGATTATCAGATTGAGTGAAAAAGTGAGATCCAGCTATTTTTTTGCCTATAAAATGTGATAGCTGGAAAATGTGCTTACTAAAAATTTCTTCACTTAAGCAGCTCTGAAAATTCTAATACACTAATTGAACTGGTTTTCTATTAATCTAATTTTAGCAGTATACTCTTTACATTTAGTTCCCTGAAGGATATTAACCAGACCTTCTCAGTTTGGCTTACAGGAATAAGATAATATCTCAAAGCAAAACCAGAAAGAACGGTGTCAGGAGCACTTTATGACCCAGTAAATCTGTAACTTTTCTCAGAGACTAAAAACTTGATATCCTTGAGGAGCTGGCTGAGAAAGAAATCATAAAGACCTTGTTAAAATGTGGCTAATTAGTCGCTGAAACCAAAGACAAATTTGATGTGCTTGAGACAATGCAGGACTGAGAAATTGCCCGTACCCTCCTCACAAGACCCCCGGCATCACTTGTTTTTCTTCTCCCCGACCTCTCTCCTTTTGCCTATAAAAACCTTAGTTCCCATTCTCACTTTGAACCGGTTTTGGGAAGATTCTCCCATTTTCTTGCTTGTGCTCTTACAATAAATCACCTTCTCGCTGAGAGACATGTTTCTCCTTTGTGGTGCTGGATCAGTTGGACCTTCTGTTGGAAATAGCTAGGCTTACAGTCACAGAAGCTCACTTTAAATATAAAGACACACATAGTTTAAAAATAAAAGGATGAGGAGATATATGCTAACACCAATCAAAAGGAAACAGGAATGACTATATTGGCATTAGACAAATTAGGATTTCAGAGCACAAAATATCATCAGGGATAAAGGAGCTCATTTAATTATGAAAAAAGGATAAATTCATCAAGAGTGTACAACAATCCTAAACATTTATGTATCTAACAGCTCTAAAAATACATCAAGCTAAACCTGTTAGAAATGCAAGGAGAAATAGATAAATCCATAATTATTTCCCAGGATTTCAGTACCTTGATTTCAATAATTAATAAAACAAATAGAAAATCAGTAATATAGAAGACTTGAGTAACACTCTCAACCAACTTGACTTAATTGACATTTATAGAACATTCTACCCAAGAACGGCAGAATACACATTCATTCCAAGTACACATGCAACATTTCCCAAGATAGACCATATTCTGGTTGATAATTCTCAATAAATTTAAGATGTTTCAAGTCATGCATATCAAGTGTATTCTCTGAACACAATGAAACGAAAGTAGAACTAAATAACATGCTTCTAATTAACCCATGGATCAAAGAAGAGAGTAAAAGAGAAATTAGAAACTATTTGGAACTGAATTAAAATGAAAAAACAGTATCTCAAAATATGGAGCAAGATCCCCAAAAATCCTACATATTTAGAGCATGAAAATTTCTATGAAGAGAAGGTTTTCAATCAGTAATCTCAGCTTTCACTGTTAAAAAAAAAAATAGAAAAGAAAAAGCAAATTTACCCAAAAAAGATGAAAGTAAATAAGAATAAGAACAGAAATCAATGAAATAAAAACAGGAAAACAAATGGTAAATAAGCACAAAAAAAGATGTTCAACATCATTAGTCATTAGGGAAATTTAAATTAAAGGCACAATAAGATACCACTACACAACTATCAGAATGTCTAAAAGAGAATGACCATTCCAAGTGCTGGATAACAGGTGGGGAAAATAGAAATCTGGCATATTGGGAATGTAAAATGGTACAATAACTCTAGGTAACTGTTGGGCAGTTTCTTAGAAGTTTAACATAGACCTATTCTATGGCCTAGCCATTCTACTCCTAGGTATTTACACAAGAAAAATGGAAGCCTATGTTCAAACAAAGGCCTGTATACAAATGTTCAAAGCAAGCAGCTTGATTTGTAACAGTCAACAAATGTTACATGCAAATATCCATCAAAAGATAAAAATGTAAACAAATTGTGCATATCCCAAAATGGAATGCTTCTCAGAAATAAAAGAAATTAACTCTTTATACATTTTATAAGATGATTGAATCTCCAAATAATTATACCAAGTGAAAGAAGCCAGATATAAAAATAAGGATATACTGTCTGACTCTATTCATGTTAAATTTTATAAGTTGCAAACTAATCTATAATGATAGAAAGCAGATTAGTTTCCTGAGGACAGGGAGAAGTAGGCAAGGAGGGACATCAAAGAAGAATCTCAGAAAGGGCAAGAGGAAAGTTTTGCAAGTGAAAGATATGTTAATTATCTTGATGACATTTTTGGTTTTGTGGGTGTATACATAAGTCAAATTTAGCAAATTGTACATTTTATATATGTACAATTTATTGTATGCTTATTATATCTCAATAAAGCTGTTAAAACTTAAAATAAAATAACTCATAAAATACTTAACCACCTTTGCTTAGGTCTCCTGATCTAGACAGTGGGCATAATACCTTGCATAGTATTTAGTGAATATCAAGCACTCAAAGTATTGTTGTTTACCCTGCTCTATTCCCTCTTTCCTATATTTAGGCCCTAAGAGTTTTTTGCTGAATTGGATAGAATATGGGAATGTCTTGGGGTTGTGCAAACGAAAATGTGATAGATGAATGAACAAATGGGACAGCTTAGGAACAAATCCACAAATGTAGACCTTATTGGCCCAGAGACTTACTGGTTGGGCAAGAGAATGGAACCATCTTCCCACTGCCAGGACCCATTTGTTGGAATTTGCACTAGTCCCATCCAATGATATGACTTAATTAATTTGAAGAAATCCTGTTTGAAGACACAAACAAATCACCAATAATGTCAATGCTCAGAATTTTGACAAGCACAAGGACACAATCATTTCATCATTTCTCCCAACACTTGGGGAAAACGTATTCTGTCCCCTAATTAGTATAATTCCCCATAGCACATCCATAATACCTGCAATTTCTGTGCTTTCTTATTTTTAATGCAGAAAGATATTGATTTGGTATTAGAATAGCTGAGTCCTATTCCTGACTCTAATGTGTACTACCCATTTGGTATTACATAAATCACACACACACACACAACATTAAAAATAAAGAGACTGGAGGTTACAGGAGTTCAATGATATTTCCCAAGATCACATGAGGAATGTACATGTATTTTCAAATATATATCTTATATATAGCCCCTTCCTTCCAACTTAATATGCATTGAAATGATATTATTTAGGTAAAATGGCTGTTATGTTTTCAAGTGCTCTAAGTGTAACATCTTTATTATAATGATTAATTTTTATCTATTCCTTAAAACTCTAATGTCAATTCATCTGCTCACATTTTGTAGGGTGGATAGTTATGGATGGCAAAACTGTGAATAAATCAGATTTTGCCTTTGAATTAATTAAATAATTAAATAATATTTTAAAAATGCATTGCATAGTATACTAAGTACATATTCTGTTCAATCTCATATTGATAGAATTGTCTTACTCAATCTGACTTTATTTAATTAGCTATAGCTTCAATAGCTTGCCTGAGATCACTCACTGAGTTTGTAACTGAAGGAGAAAGAACATTTGTGTTCCAGGCTGACATTCTAGTGAGTTGCCTCATATGTTAGGAGTTAAATATAAGAAGAGGAGTTAAAACTAATACTCAACCTGCTCCACTCTGTTGTATATCTTCAGAAGACTAGAATTTTGAGACTTACAAGAATCTCGACTCTGGTACCAGTTTTTACTCTCATTAGAAAATTGATAGCAGTTATTTCTAAAACATATCCAGTTTTTAGGGCATGGACCACAGTAGCTTTCTAGAAAGGGAGAATATAATATTAATTCTTCATATATCCAAATATTATAGCATTTTCTGTTTAGTCAAGTTAAAAGCCTTTTCCATTCCAACTCTAAAATGTCAAACAATCAAACCATTATTGTCATAACCTATGACACATCTCTATACATTTATAAAGACATGCCAAAACTAAGTATCCTCTATTTTTAAGAGAATTTCCTTATTTTATCTAAATATATATATTTATGAATATCTTATAGACATAAGTGACAGGAAATTATGGACTAGAATTAATCATTTCCTTACTCACTCATCAACTCCATTGGCTATATATCTACATCTTAATATATATACATAGTTATATACATCTGTACTGCAAAACAAGAAAACATTCACTTACCTTTCAAAGAAATAGGAGGTTTTTCACTGGATAATGCTATTAAAATAATCATATTATTAAAAAGTTTCATAATGTTACCAACTTAATTTTGTTTGGCAAAAAATAGCTTACAAGTTGAGACCAATAGCAAAAATATAAAGATATTTGTTCACTATTTCTAGGTTATGTTTCTGTGTGTCTGAATGTTAATCAAAGTAATGCATTACAAATGTTAGATCAAAATATATTTGTTAACACTTACAATTTATGAATATGATACTGTATACAGTTACCATAGCAATGAAACGGATCCCCATAGCCGCAGCAATAAAATGGCCTAGAAAAAATGGAGATGCTGTCAAAGGGAATAAAAAGAGAGATAATAAAAAAGATATAAGGCTCAGGTATCTTTTTTTAATTTTTCATTAGAAATGTTATAAGTTCACAAAACAATCGTGCATGCCATACAGGGTTCCCATACAACATCCCATCACCAACAACTTGCATTGTTGTGGAACATTTCTTACAAATGATGAAAGAACATCATCAAAATATTACTGCTAACTATAGTCCCTAGTTTACGTCTGGAGTATTTTCCCCATAAACCACCCCCATTATTAATGCCATGTATTAGTAGCGTGTATTTGTTATAGTTTATGAGAGAACAGTCTCATATTAATACTGTTGACCCCGTCCGTGATCCACCACGGGGTTCACTGTGTTATATGCTTCCCTGCCTACACAATCCATCCTAAATGGATGCTCAGTGGCTCTCAATTTCACCAGAGTTGTGCTGTCATCATCTCAGTCAGGTTTAGAACATTTTCTTAACTCTAAGAGGAAAACTCCCATATCGGCTTAACCTGCCTGTTGTTGTCCCTCCACATTGATATAGTATCAGGTATCTTTTTATTTAAGACAAAATTTAGGGTGTTTCTTTTGAGGGGTGAGTATTAGTACTTTTTCTGCTTTAATTATTTTTCTCAGATAGGTAAGTTTTTATTTTATTTATTTATTTATTTATTTTTTAATAATATCCTTTCTTTCTTTTTTTTTTTTTTAAAGATGTTATTTATTTTATTACATATCTCCCCTTCCCCCCGCTGCGGCGACACGCTGAGAGTGGTCACTGCGCAGGCGCGGCTTTCCCCGCTTGTGGGCGGTCTCTGCGTCCGTTCACGGCCGGCACTTGATTCAGTTCGCCGGTGGCTGGCTGCGCTCCATCCGCGGGCGACCTGCCCTGCCCATGGCGGCTCTTGCCCTGTCCATGGCAGCTTCTTGCCCTGCCCACGGCGGCTCCGGCCCGCCCATGGCGGCTTGCCATTCTCAAGGCGGTCTGCCCGCTAGGAGAGGTCCCTGGGAATCGAACCCAGGGTCTCCCATGTGGTATGCCGGCGCCCTATCCACTGGGCTATTGAGCCGGCCCTGGTAAGTTTTTAAATAGATAAATGTTTTTATACATGAGTATGGAAATGAAAATGTTCTAGCCCTCCTCACAAATCCTCCAGTTCCCCTAGAATAAATCACATTTTTCGTTTTTAGTTTTCTATTCAGATACAATAACAAATATTGGCAGCCAGTTCCCTTCAACCACCATTTTTAAACACATGTTTAAGAAACTATACAAAATATCTATGAATTTTTTTTTCATGTAAGAAAATGTACCAGTGGTCATTCCATATCATGACATAAAGCTACCTCATTTTTATAAAATAGCTGGCTATATTGTATTCCATTGATAGATGGATTAAAATCTAATTATTGACAGACTTTTAAATTTTTTCTAATAGTTAAATTATTTCTAACGTTGTGCATGTTTCTAAGTACCTCTCTAAGAAAATCTCCCCAAAGGTAATTAATGAGCCAAAGTCATGTGCGTTTGAAATTTTTGTGATGATTGAAAATTTCAGTCCAAAGAAGTTCAACCAATTTACACAGTGCCAAGAATAAATGTAAATGCCTGTTTGCTCACACCTTCCTCAGCACCGAATATTATTCGCATTTTAAAATTTATCAATCTGAGAGGCTGAAGTAGTTCTGTAAATAGCAATTGAGTCATCTCTTCTATAAAGTTCAAAAACATAACTCTAAAGGACATTTTTCTTTCTTTCCTCTTCTGTTTTCCATTTCTATTTTCTCTTCCTTAGAGATATTTGCTCCAGTGATCCCTTAGGAACTCGTGTCTCATTTGTCTTTGCTACGGGGACGGGGGCTTGAACCCAGGACTTCATATGTGGGAAGCCAGTGCTCAACCGCTGATCCACATTGGCTCCCCTGAGTTGGTTTTCTCATTTGTTTGCTTGTTGTTTGTTATTGTTTTTAGGAGGCACTGGAGGCCCAACCCGGGACCTCTCAAGTGGGAAGCAGGCGCTCAACCACTTGAGCCACGTCCACTCCCCCCATTTGTCTTTATTATGATAAAGACATTTTTCTACATCATTTTTTTCACGATATGAAAAGATCTGTAGGCCAATAGTTTCTGCTAATTGTATTATGTATTCCAATATTATAGCGGAGTTATTTTCATTTCTGCTTTCCGGATGAAGGCAAAATAACCTGAATGTCACTGATTTGATTAAATAGTTTCTAAGATTCACTTCAGGATACTGAGAGAAGAAGACATGTGGAACATAGGACTCACAGGTTTCTCTGTCTCTACTTGTGATTAGTGGAGATCCCCGCTGTTGCCTTCCTGTAGAAATGTCATGCTTTGCCAGTTCAAAATTATGATTGTGATATTCACTCATCTCTGGAGAAAAACAATTCAGGTCAATATGAGTTATGGCCTTTCTACTACATGGACATACATTTTTAAAATTCACCTTGCCATTTCCACACATATACTTCCCACAAATATATTTTTAAAATTATAATGACATAAATTTACTTTTGCTTTATTTTACTCTTTTCTTATGATTTTTATTTATTTTTTATTATTTTTTATTTTATTTTAAAAGAAGTTTTAGATTACATAAATGTTACATAAAAAATGTAGGGGTTTTCCATATGCCCCACCCTCACCCCCTCCCACACTTTCCCACATTAACATCTTTCATTAGTGCAGTGCATTTGTTACAATTGATGAACACATACTGAAGCACTGCTACTAACCATGGACTACAGCTCACATTGTAGTTTACACTCTGAGCCACACAATTTTATACTTTATGACAAAATGTATAATGGCCTGTATCTGTCACTGCAATGTCATGCAGGACAATTCCAATGTCCTGAAAATGCCATGTTACACCTATTCTTCCCTCTCCTTCCCCCCAGAACCTCTGGTGACCACTGCCTTTATATCAATGTTAAGAGTTCTTCCATTGTTAGAATAATAATAAGTCTATAATAGAATAATAATGTCTTATTCCATTGTTCATTCCCCAATCTTGAGGATTTGGGGATGGTGAGGCCCACTCTGTTTCTCTGTTTCTAATTGAGAGGGGGATTAGATCCCACGGGGCAAATGGGTGGAACTATCTTGCTTCCGGTTGCAGACACTCTCTGTTCCTTGGGCTGGGCGTTGAATTAACCTCTTCTTGTTAGTTGTCCTGGGTGAGTCCAATGAACTGGAGAGTAGGTGTGGCAACTCTGCTGAGATTCAGGGCTCAACCAGCACATGAACAGAGCAAAAATTTAAGTCTCCTGGAAGTGTGTCTAACAAAAATAGTGTTACTTATAGGTTCAAATAAAAGGGGCAGAAGAGCCATGCATAGGGAAACTATAAATGAGTCTAACTCTGTTATGATTTTTAAAGTTTAGTATATAAATAAAATTATATTTGTTGCATGGCAAAGTATCTTTAGCATTAATCCTGTGTATTATTAAAATAATTAATTCATAACATATAACGATCTCTAACATTATAATAAGGAAACAGTGAAAAAGAGGACTAATGAGATATGCTAAATCATAGACTGATATTTACTAACTTCACACAAATAATTTAACTTTTGCACCCAGTTTCCCCACTTGCAATACAACATGGTATGCTATTTTAAGAATAAAATGAAAAAATATATGCATAGTATCAATAATGCCAAACACATAGTAAGCACTAAGTAAATGCTAGTGTGTCTAATATTCTTTATAGTGAATAACATGCAAAGACTAAAATAGTAGAGTTTGAAGTTATAGGATAAAGACAAATAAGAAATCTTGGCTCTGAACAAAACAGTAAAACATTTTGCTCTCATTTTGAAATATTAATCACTTGCTGAATATTGAGAAGTCTTTTATACATAACAATGAAAATGTTGCCTTTTATATCTAAAAGTTAGATTTAAGCATTGTTTCACATAAGATGTTTAATTATTAAACCTGTGAAGCAAAGATGATAGATATCATTTGTAAATAAGCTGAGGGAATCCTGGAGATGGCCAAAACCTTATATTTTTTAAAAATACAATGTTGCCAACCATGAGTAATTTATAACACTTTCAGTTTAAGAAGCACTTTCATATACATGTCACTTGATTTGAATCTCACAGAATCCACTCAAGTAGTTATGGTGTGTTTCTTCTATCTCTATGGATAGAAAAGGAAAATAAAGGGTATAGAAAATGCAGATTGCCTCAGATCTCAAAGCTAAAGTGTGGTAGAAGTTAGATCAAAATTTAATTCTTCAACACCATGAAATCAGCACCCTGTCCGTGGGCCTTTGGAATATATGATAACCTATTTCCCTAATGTAACAGAGTTAGACTCATTTATAATTTCAATACACATGATTCTTTGCACCTTTTATTTGAACCTATAATTAGCACTATACCCGTTAAACATATGTCCCAGGGACTTAAATCTTTGCTCATATGCCTGCTGAGCCCTGAATCTCAGCAGAGTTGCAGCCAACACCTACTCTCCAGTTCATTGGACTCATCCAGGTCAATTAACAAAATGATGATGATGGGCAACCCCCATCCCAAAAAACAGAGAGTATCTACAACTGCAAGCAAAGCAGTTCCTTCCATCTGCCCCGTAAGATCTAAGCCACCTCTTAATCAGAAGCAAAGTTAGCATCACCATCCCCAAATCCCCAAGACTCAGAAATGAACATGAGGGGGGAATACAACCATGGACCGGAATAGACTTATTACTATTGTAGTAATGGAAGAACTTGCCTCCATTGATATAAAGACAGTGGTCACCTGAGGTTCTGAGGGGAGGGGGAGGGAAGACTACATCAGAATTGTCCTGCATAATACCACAGTGATGGATACAGTCCAGTATACATTTTGTCAAAACCTATAAAATTATACGGTACAAAGTGTAAACTGTAATGTAAACTATAGACCATGATTAGCAGTAATGCTTCAATATTTGTCCATCAATGGTAACCAATGTACCACACTAATGAAAGATGTTGTTAATTGGGGGCCATTTGAGAGTGGGAGGGGGTGGGACATATGGGAATCCCCTATATTTTCGATGTAACTTTTCTATAATCTAAAACTTCTTTAAAAATAAAGTTTTAAAGAAACAAAAATAAGAAAAAATAAAAATAAAAAAATAATAAAGTTTAAGAAATTTAATTCTTCTTACTCCAAATCCCAATGTCATCTCAATATTCCAACCTGCCTCAAATATAAGTGACTTTACTATAGGCAATTAAAGAAATGGGGGAGGGTTCCTTGTTCTTTTTTAAAATTTATTTTTTATTTATTACATATCCCCCCCTTTCTGCTTGTTCTCACTGTGCTTATTTTTGCATTCTTCTGTGTCTGCCGAGTCAGCTCGCCACGCGGCAACCTTGTCTGCTCGTGGTGGCTTGCCCTGCTCGTGGGGACTTGCCTTTTTGTCCGCCCACGGGGGCTTGCCTTCTCAAGGCAGTCTGCCTGCTCGAGGAGGCCCCGGGAACCGAACTGGGGGCCTTCTATGTGGTAAACCGGTGCCTTACCAGTTGGGCTACAGCCAGCCCCCGTTCCTTGTTTTTTAAGACAATTTAAAAGTAACATAAAGTGATTCAGAGTAAATTACTTTCTTATGGCTTATATGTTTGCATAAAATTTTGGTTATCTTAAAATAATACAGAAAAAGAATTACACATTCATGTGGAAAATACATACCCGGGTTGTGATTAGGCCTCCGATCACGTATTAACTGCATCTTATTAATTATGACAGCACATGTAACCCAGCGACAAACCTTAATGATTCATTCCAAAAAGGATTCCTGAATAAAGTAAAATTGAGTGTTTATTTTTTCTGTTTTATTTTCCTTCTGGTAAGATGGAAGAATGTGATCAGAAAAGTGAGAATTTGGAAATATTTCCCTGATGCCTGACTGAAAAAGGTAATAATGAAAATGGGGACTCATAGAAAACCAGGTAAAATTAATTTTATAAATTTCACTTGGTTGTAAAATAATAACCAATTGTTTCAAGGTGCCATAAATATAAAATTGGTGTTTTAAATTTACCTCCATTAAAATATTTTCCTCCAAATATATTTCATATCCCTGGTATTGAATGACAACATAGTTTTCTATTTATAGTTGTTGATTCACTTGATTTGGTAATAATTGATATCTATGCTAGCCAAATTCGAGAAAGAAATGAATTTTGTTCTTTGCTTTTTCTAAGTACTTTTGATTCCAACTTTTGTCTATATTACCATCATTTTAATCCTTCACAATAGATCATTATCCTCATCATCACAGATAACAAAAAATCACCTGTCGGCGTTGACAAAAATGAGTTCACCTGTGCAAAGTAAAGATGGTAAGTAATCTTACAATGTCTACAGAACCCCCATAAAAATCACAGTATTTAATAAAAATGAGTAGTGCAGTTTAAGTACTGAATTTTCATATATGATCATTTTACTTGGAAGGAACAGATATAATTTGCTTTATTTCACAAGTAAAATTGTGTGTCACAGAAGGCAAGTGCCTTCAATAAAATCAGAAAACCCATTAAGTGTCAGAGTTAAAATTGAAATTCAATTATTCTAATCCCAAAAGTAAATATTTTTTCTTCTAGTTTTATTTAGAAGTGATAAGCATTCCCTGCCCTCAGTTATTCCATTTCAACACTTCAGAAACAAATAGCATTACCTTACATTATAAATATTTTTAGATACTTCCTGAGGTTGAAACACAGTTCTTCTCTACTTGTATAATTCTTGAAATAAATACATGCCCTCGTACACACAGACACACACACCTGTTCCGAGAAGGAAGATCCTGGTTCTTGTGGATAAAATGCTCCTCTACAACTGGAAACTTTAGACGTACTGAGTTCTGAATTTTTAATTGACGTTAGAAATGCTCACTTGATTTCCATTTATGATAAGGACATAGCAAATATTATTCAGCCCTAATCTTCCTGTTGAACAAACATAGCTCAAACCACAGTTCTTCTGCCTTATCACAAGAGAAAATTTGGCTAATGGAGTGGGTGAGGTGTGACCCGGAGTTTGCTAAATGTTAGTTCCTAACAACTTTTTATGACCAAAAAATGATAATTTTAGTGATAAGAAGCAGCCCAGGATTTTGAGAGACAAATTATGGGACTATCTAATGTCTTCATGAATCAAAAGTGAAAAATTATTGTAACATATGGATGTAAGAACTGTGTAGAAGTAAACAAAGAAGAGAATTAAACTTCGTAATCACCCTGGGCACAAGCTGTTTTAGGTTTGAGTGTTATCAAGTGTGATGCATCATGGGAGTTGGAACCATTGGGTGATATCTTTTATATATACATACATTAATATAAACTTTATACAAAATAGAAAATTGTATAATAGATGATCATACACCTAGCTTCAAAAAATTATCAACTCATTGCCAATACTATTTCATCTATGATATATGTGTTGTTTCAGATCCTTCTCTAGTTTTTCTCCCTAGGTCTGGTTTTTAGAAGGCTGGTGATAAACTAAGCCTGATTTATTATATGAACATCCTGCATAGGAAATACCTGTAACTCTAGGTATCATTGGTCAACCTTAAGAGATACAGCTGAGGGGCGGATGTGGCTCAAATGGTTGGGCGTCCGTCTCCCATATGGAGGGACCTGTGTTCGATCCCCGGGATCTCCCGGTAAAAATTTTAAAAATTATATAGAAGGCACGTGGGCCACCAGGACCCATGCGCAGGTGCCCTGTCAGGCCCAGCAAGCAGGTAAGACCCCCAGGCCCCGCACAAGGGTGTGCTACCAGGCCCCACAAGTGGGTGCACCCTCCAGGCCCTGTGCACGGGTGTGCCATCAGGCCCCATGAGCCACGCAGCAAGATGATGATGTAACAGGAGAGTGACACAGGGAGAGCCAAGATGAGACACACCGAAAAATCAGGAACTAAGGTAGTGCAGGTGGTAGGATGCCTCTCTTCCACATCGGAGGATCCAAGGATCGAATCCCAGTGAAGACAGGAGGAGAAGGATGAGAAGGGAGGGCAGGAAATGGACACAGAGAGTTGTCCAGCGTGGACACAAACACAGCAAAAACGGGGTGGGGGGAGGTGTAAAAATGGATAAAAGTAAGTAAATAAATAAATAAATCATTTTTTAAAAAGTATATGTGAGTAAGATATGAACTATAGTTAGTAGTAATACTTTCATGGTTTGTTAACAAATGTTTCACAACAATGCAAAGTACTTGTGGTGTGGTGATGTGTGGGAGTCTGTATGATGTTATGCATGTTTGTTTTGTAAGTTCACAGTGTTTACTGAACAGTTATTGTTTATGTATGTTCATGTATGAATGGTATACTTCAATCAATTGTTTTTTTAAAAGAAGACATGATGACTAAATGTAATGAGGTATCCAGGATGGGATCCTGAAACAATAGAAGGACATTAGGTGAAAACTAAGGAAATCTGAATAAACTACGGACTTTAGTTAATAATGTATCAGTATTAGTTAGTTCACTGTGAAAAAATTTACTATACTATTGTAAAATGTTAATAATAGGTGAAATTGGCCATACGGTTTCTGAAAACTCTTTGTACTATCTTTGCAATTTTTTCTGTAAATGTAAAAGTAACCTAGGCTAAATGGTTTATTTAAAAATAAGTAACTGGGCATTCTCTGGAATGTTGGAAGAAGGAGAAGGAGAAGAAGAAGAACTAGAAGAAGAAATAGCAGTGGTAGTGAAAGAAGGAGAGAGCAAGAAGAAGAGGATGAAAAATAAAAAGAAGAAGGAGGAGGAGGAGAAATAATATCTGGAGGCCTATAGAAGAAGAAAACAAAACAAAACTCTTGAGAGAAACAGCTAAGACAGCTGGGGTCACTCATATTAACTCTCACTGAATACATGCTCATAAAATCAAAGCTTCAAACAAATCCACACTCAGCAAATTCAATCCAGAAAGCATAATTAAACAATAATCTTCAGGTAATGGAACAATCAGACAATGTAAACATATACTATGAACAATATGTACTAGAGAAAGTTAAAATAAAATGTTGATGAAAATTTAAGAAAATCAATAACTCAATGACAAGAGTATTTAAGTGAACAAAAGAAAAATTATGTGTAAGAGAGAAAGAAACAAATCCCATGAACAATATTACCAGGATTTAAAATAAAATGCACACCCATGTTATCAGGAGGTTCTGCAGACCATGACTTTGTATTACTAGGCATGCACTCATAATGTGATAAAACTGCGTGCCATGATATAAGCAAGGAAGTGATAACTCCAAAATTCAGGATGAGGGTTATTTCTGTGTGGGAGGCAGTGAGATGGAATATGGTGGAATCACACAGGCAAATTGAACCGAATTGATAATATTTCTGCTTTTAATTTGATTGGTGGTTACATTAGTGTTTATTTTACTATTTTGATTTATACAATGTGATATATACTACCTGAATCCTTAATCACAGTGAAATAACATATCACAGGACTCGCAGGAAGCAACCATAGTGTAGAACAGGGGTCAGCACACTCTTATTTAAAAGGGGCAGATAGAAAATATTTTAGGCTTGTAAGCCATAGAGTCTCTATTGCAATTTCTCAACATTGCCCTTGTAGTTGTGAAAGCAGCCTTAGACAACTGTAAATGAATGCATGTGGCAGTGGCTTTTACAATAAATACAAAAAACTGTATTTATAAAATAAGCCTGTGGGTCAGATTTGTTTCATGTCCAAAATATACTGACCCCTGGTGTGCATAAAAAAAATAAGTGAAGACATGAGAGTCCAATAGCAACATTGATTAAATATACATTTTATTCATTCATTCATTTAAAATATCATCAAGATATGATAAGGTACAATAAGAATATAAAAGAAAGCATCATAAAATTTTAAGAAAAAACAAAATTATCAAACTCAAAATTTGAAAAGATATACTAAGGAAGGAAAACACCTTTTGTATGGTGGTATGTTTCAAGCTGGACAACGCATGTATTTATTCAACACATTTTTTTAGTAACTACTATTTAGGATACACTCTTTTAAGCTTAGGGAATATAAAAGTGAACATTCCAGACAAAATTTCTTGCCCTTGTGGCATTTACATTTTCGTTTAAGTGATAGAAAATGAACAAGTATAAAACAAGTTAAAAATAAACAAGATAAGTGAGTATAAAACATGTTAAAGAGAGAAAGGAAATGTTTTCTCCTGACATTTTTATACCAATATTCTTTTTAGCTAGTCAACCTTTTCCATTGACTACTGAAGATAGTAAAATTAAATCTACATATGGGAACAGTAAACCGATGTTTCCTTGCAAACACATTTTTACCAATATTTGGCTTAAAAAAAGAAATGAATGGAGGCTTAAATGTAGGCTTTTTATGGGGAAATCTGATTCACACTTGCCTGATAGCTTTAGATTTAACTGGGTTTATTTGTCCTTAAATATAAAATTGATTAAAAGACACAGGAATAGGTTATAAACAGAATTGAAATGTCCTATAAAATCTGTTTAGTTCAAATAACAGGTATGAAAAGTTCACTTCTTGCAGAGAACTGATTATAAACTTGTAACTTTACCTAAGCTGTAAGATTTTGCCTCATCATTTTACAATCTTTGAAGGTCAAAGAAATGAAATATGTGACACTTTTACACCAGTGAAATTCTAGCTTTTGTTTGAACATTTCTAGTTATATAATAGGAAATATATAACAATTTCAGAAAAGAATGGAGCAACATTGCTCCCATACCAATTTATAAATAAATATTTATTAAGTGCTTACTCTGGACAATGTACTCATCTAGGCACTGGAAACAAAATTTTATGTGATATTATTCCTGCACCCACAAAACGTACAGCCATTGTGGGGAAGCTACAAAAACATACCTCCAATTACAATTCCTTGAACAAGGTTTCATGATAAACCTGTGCACGGAAGCTATAGTATCATAAATAAAGGACCTAACCAAATTGATAGAGTGAGGAAAGGATTCTTAGAGAGAAAAATTCTAAGGGTCTTAGACGAGGAGTTCTTTTTAAAAGGTGAGTTAAAAGCACTTACCTGAAAAATGAAATATGTGCAAAAAACACTCCAGTTTCTCTCTCAAAGCTGTGTACCTACTTACGCTGCAACTATCATGATGAAATATTTATTGAGGATTTGCTGATATGTGGAATTGCCAAAGGACGTGAAATAACTTTCATAAAACAACCTTTCTAAGAAATGGAATTGGATCAAAAAATGAATTTATGAAGAAACAATAGTTTGAGTACAAAAATACAAGTATTAGCTTCATATGGACAAATGTATGTGGCTTCTTAAAACTATTGGAGAAAACAAGCCACAGTGCCATTGCCACCAGCCCAGATCAGGTCATTTGAGAACCACCACCACCACAACAAACTATTTAGAAATTACATTTGTTAATTGAAAAGAACCTCCAAGACCTAAACAACTGACCTTTTTGGCCAGTAAGCTACTGGCTGACTTGCACTGTTGAGCATGTATTAAGCCCTTCCTGTGTACCACAAGCGGAGGAGGTGCTGAAACCACAGTGTAGCTTTGTGGCAGGAAACAGTCCTCTGGACAGGATGCTCAGTTCAAGCTGTGACACTAAAACTGGATGAGGTCAGAGGTGTTTTCTGGACAATCATGAAAGCACAAGCTGTGTGGCTACCACCAAGTGAAAACTGCATCACCTGGACTTTTCTGTAAATGTGTTGGGCTGATTAGGGACGTGTCAAAAAAAAACACTAAATTCAAAATTCACATGGACAATGAGGCAAATAATACTGTCAGTGTCATTTGTATCACTGAATCGTTCACTTGAAAGTGGTTAAAATAGGAAATTTTGAGTTGCATACATACTACTAAAATAAAATGCTTTTAAAAATTTACCTCAATACTGTGATGGAACTGTCCTATATCATAACTGTGGTGGTGGCGACACAATTGCTAAATGTACACGTCTGTTAAACCGTTTTTAACTGCACACTTAAAATGGGTAAATTTTATTATGCCTCAGTAAATTGTCAAATATTTTAATGAAAGGAAATGGAAGAAATAAAGCTGAATCTTTGGATATGCATGGGCATATTGAAGCAGAAGTGAAATGATAAGCAATATAAAAGTGAAAACTGCAAACTTGTTTGAAAAAATATTTATTAAGAACCTATTATACATTCAACTAGGTATTATACACTGGGCTAGGCATATAGAATGTCAACTAGTACACTAAAAGAGGATGAGCACAAGGCAGAGATGTCATAAATCTTGAATGTACACAATGCTTTGGGGGAAAGAAATACAAATTCCATATTGGCAATTAACTGATATTTTTTGGGTTTCCTAAGCTGTAAAATAAGGGGAATGATTAAACAATTTCTTGGCTAAATCTCAGTTGAAATGCTATAATTCTGAAAAAAAAAAGTTTTTTGGATATCTTTTTTGTTTTCACAAAGACCTCGTTTCATTATATTAACTTAGCCCGTACAAAGACTCTGTTTTGTTTGTTTAATTGCAATTTATATGATGTAATGGAGCAGAAAAATTACCTTTCCCTGTGGTATTATCTTAGAAATTGTGAATAAATACCCATAAACATATAATTACTCTTCATAAAATAACTCTCAGGTGAAACATGTGCATGTTTTATGGACAGACGAATTCAAATTTCTATTAGACTCCTGGTTGCTTTTGTTTGTTTGCTTGCTTGTTGATGGTTTTCCATTTAACTTTACATTTCTGGCCACAGCGATAGTCTCCATATTCATGAAAGAAATGATGCCCTTAACAATTTCTGCATCTTGCATGTTGTGTTTACTAAAGTGCATTAAATTTCAAAAAATAAAAAAATTAGGTGGATGCCAGAAAATGTGGACATTATTTATCCCAAGTGCCTAAGGAAACAAATCTAATAATAGGATAACACCTCTCTAAAGGAAAATGGCTTGTTAGTTATGGATCTGGGTGGAACCAATGTCTGCCAAGTCACAACTTCTTTTTTCCTTTATGCACCTAAGAATAGACGGTCAAATTCTAATTGACTTATCCTTCTTCCTTTATCCCCAGTAGATTCATTTATGAGCACAAGAGTAAAAAATGCATACATTTTAAATTCCTCTCTAGGAGAGCTTGAGAATAACCACTATCTCAATTCTCCTTCTGTGGTTTTAGCCTAAAAGCCCTAGATCCTTTCTATTATTGCATTCAACTTTTCTCTATTAGTTCAATAGATTTATCAGCATCAAAGGTCTAGAAAAAACAAACACATAAATAATAAAAGGAACTTACAGATAGTTTCACAAAAACTATTCTCTATTTATTGAACTAGTATGTGGTAAGCATATTGATTGACATTGAATATACAAAGTTGAATAAAGTAGTTGCTCACAACCCATTGAGGGACAAGCAGGCATAGTATCTGATTTTAAATGAATATTTAATTTGCAGTGGTAGACATAATTATAGAAGATAATAACATGGATGACAATGTTCCAATAGGCTGCCAACATCAACTATGAGAAAAAGGTGTTAAGGAAGGTTTCCTGGATTAGGTGATTTGGGGATGAGTTTTTAACAAATATGTGAGATATCAAGGTGAATGGGGTTAAACCACACCAAGCACAGGAAACACAAATGTCAAATACATGGAATAAAGATATAGAATTTTTACCACAAGCATGGCTATTTCCAACAGTAGGGCCCGCCCAACCCAGTTCCACAAAGGAGAAACATGTCTCTCAGTGAAGTGATCTAATGCAAGTGCACAAGCAAGGAATCTTCCCAAAACCAGTTCAAAATGAGAATGAGAACTAGGGTTTTTATAGGCAAAGGAGAGGGGTAGGGAAGAAGGAAAACAAGTGATGCCAGGTGAGGAGGACACATGCAGTTTCTCAGTCCTGCTTTGTCTCAAGCACATTAAACTAGTTCTTGGATGCAGCGACTCAAATACCACAGTTTGGATATTGCTGTGCAGGTGCAAAGTGTTCATGGCTCCTTTCTCAGCCAACCTCTCAAGGATATCAAGCTTTTTGTCTCTGAGAAAAGTTACAGATTTACTGGGTCATAAAGTGCTCCTGACACCATTCTGTCTGGTTTTGCTTTGAGACGTTTTCTTATTTCTGTATAAGAAACTGAGAAGATCTGGTTAATATCCTTCAGGGAACTAAGTTCTAAGAGTAAACTTCTAAAATTAGATTAATAGAAAACCAGCTCAAATGGTTTTAGAATTTTCAGAGCTGAGTGAAGATATTTTTAGTAAGCACATTTTCCAGCCATCAGATTGAATGAACAGAGTTACATGCAGCCCAGTATTGGTTTATTAAGAGGGGGTGTGAATAACTGGAGATGAAATGGAGCCTGGAACCACTCAGACCAAAGAAAGTGGATATGGGTGAGAAGAAGAAAGTCTCATAAACTAAGCTAAGTTGCTTGAGTAGAACCACATAGTCAATAAAAAGCCTTTCAGGAGTTTTAACAGAGGGATTGACAAGGTCAGACTTGTGTACTTTAGGCAGACAATTTGACCTGCACAGAAGACAATGGATTTGATATTTAATGGGGATGAAAGAACAAAAAGGAATAGTTATTTACTAGGTATAGTAAAAGCAAATGATGTTATTACCTAGACCTGTGAGATTGGGAATGGTGAGGCCAAAACTAGTTAGAAGGTAAGTTGACATCTGGTGCATGGAGGACAGCAGGAAGTAGAACAATGTTTTTCGAGGGTAGAAAGAAAAGAACTATTACCTCAGTTGACATTGAATAACTCTATAGTCAATGAAAATATTCTTCAGGGTTGAAAATGAAATCAATGTATTCTCAAATAAAGGAAAACTAAGAAAATGTCATCACCAGAAGTATTTTAAAAGAATGGCTAAAGGGAATTCTCAAGCAGAAAGGAAACCCTAAAAGAAGGAATTTTGGAACATCAGGAAAGAAAAAAAAAATAAAATAAAAAATAAAAATAAAAACATGGCTAAATACAATAGACTTTCTTTTTATTTTTATATTTTCTAAATTTTGTTGGATGGTCAAAGCAAAATTATAATATTGCCTCGTGGTTCACAATGTATGTAGAGGAAATATTTAAGGTAATTGTATTATAAAAAGAGCACAATAAAGGGACATAAAGGGAGGTAAGTTTTCGTACGTCACTCAATCTGATAAAATATCTACAGCAGGGGTTTGTGATAATTTATGTATTTGTAATGTAATACCTACAGCAACCACAAAAAAAGCTATACAAAGACATCCAATAAAAACATTATACATAAGTCAAAATGGAATTCAAATAAATGTTCAATTAGCCCAAGGAAAGAAAACATAGACACACAAAAAAAACAACAAAGGGAATAAGAGGAGGGAAAACATGGCAGACTTAATTACACCAGAAAGAAGAAATAAAGGTGTGATTATTTATAGATAAAATACAGCTGTTTATGTAGAAAATCCAGAAGAATCTATATTTGAAATTATAGAGTTAATACAAAAATTAGTGGTCTCTGGATATAAGATCAACATCCAAACCGGGATTATATTTCTACTTACAGCAATAAAATTACAAAAGATATTTAAAAATAAGGATGCCATTGTCAAAAGCAGGACTATGACAGCTGTATTTCTGTAAGATTCCAATACAGAACAATATAAAATATGACTGAGAAATAAAAGAAAACCTAAATATATAAAGATAGATCTCATGCTTTTGATCAGAGGAGTCAACACTGCAAAGATGACAAATCTTGACAAAAACCTTAAAGATTAAATGCAGTCCCATATAAAATCACAGCCGATTTTTAAACAGCTTTACTGAGATGTCATTCACATAGCATGACAGTCAACCATTAAAGTGTATAATTTAGTGGATCTTGGTATAGTCACAGAGTTTGCAACCATCATCATTATCTAATTTTAGAAAATTTTCACCACCCTAAAAGAAGGCCCTGCACCCATTAGTAGTCATTTCCCATTTCCATCTATTCTCAGTCCTTGGCAACCACTTTTCCATTTTCTGCCTCTATGGAGTTATGTATTCTGGACATTTCATAAAAATGAAATCATACAACAAGTGCTCTTTTGGGATAGATGAATGCAACAAATATAATATTGAGCAAAAGAAGGCAGACACTAAATAATTCCTACAGTATGATTGCCAATGTATACATTTTTAAACAGACAATACTGAACTATGGTATTAAAAACAAGTGGCTGGGGGAACAGATGTGGCTCAAGTGATTGAGCGCCTGCTTCCCGCTTGGGAGGTCCCAGGTCAGTCCTTGGTGCCTCCTAAAAACAAATAAAGAAACAACAAGGAAACAAACTAAAAACCAACTCAGGGGAGCTGCTGTGGCTCAGTGTTGAATGCCGGCTTCCCACATATGAGGTCCCGGGTTCAATCCCCAGGCCCAGTACCTCGGAAAAAAAAAACAAACAAACAAGAAAAAAACCAAGTGACTGTTAGCTTTGGCAGAATGAAATGGGTACTGGTTTCAAAGTATCAGGAGGGGGGCCTATGACTTGCTACTTTTATTTTATTTTATTGGATTATATTGAAAGTACATTTGTGATAAATCATTGAGTGGTAAAGTAATGATTTCCATATTCTTTGGTATGTATATTATATTTCAGTAAAGGCTTTTGAATACATTTCCATATTAGAACAAGTAATGTAATTCATATAAGACTTTTGTGATCATAATATTATTTTCATTTCGTGAACTCAGGTGTTTTAATTCTAAAGCTCATGCTTACAAATATATAATTTTGAAGATCCACAACTGTCTGATTGAAGGCCATCTGTGAGTAGCATAGCACAGTTATATTTTTCATTTGATGCAACTGTTATCCTGTTATGGAGAAAAATGAATAATTCCATTATATTTTATGAGGGCTATTCATGAATCAATGCCATTTTGCATGTAACAGTAATAGAGAATATTATAAAACGGGTAATTTCATTTTTCATGTAATAATAGTAATGGCTATTTTGAGCTATGAGTAGTCAATATTTAACATATTTATATGAATATACATTTCACTCATTTTCAATCTTTCTACAAAGTCTATAATGCAATTTAAACAAATGTATTAATAGTCTTCTGAATTTTTCTTTTTTGTATCCTTTCTTCTTCTATATAGCATCATTCAGAAAAACTCACATTTTGCTGAAATTTGAGCCATGTGTCCATAACCATGGTTGATCACTGTGTTCACGGTAGAGTCCAATCCATGAGGTAAATAACAGAGACTTCAGAAAATTCTATCAGAAAACAAAGGATTTCTATTTAAATGAACGTTAAGATGACTTTTATTATTATTATTTTTAATACAGGTAATGTTTTCTTTCATATGATCTTGAATTTTCAAAGTAAGATAAGAGTACTAGAGTCTATTCTAACAATAAAAATACACTAAAGTTGAAACCCCCTTTTCATTTTGCCAAATATTTTCACAAATGTTTGTACTTTTGACTCAAAATTAACTGTTGCAAACTTTATACTTAATAGGATTATTCTTCCTGTATTAATAAGGAAAATTTAGATTTACGTGATTTAATAATTGTTCCATTTCACAAAATTAACATAGTAGGGATTTAAATAAGTTTCCAGATACATCCTTTTAAATCAATGTATTTTTCTACAGTTTCCCAGAGTCAGAGCTTTTTGAAGGAAATAAAGAGGCTGCTGTTGAGAAGATAAATGATATTGAAAAAAATTTGTTTTCTTGACCCCAAACTAGATTAGACACAATTTTATGTTTCTGTATTGTTGGAATACCAGTGGTCCAGACCCATTTCTTTCTTATATTCCTCAGTAAGTGCAACTATAAACCATCCTGCTAGTCTCCACTCAGAATAACTAAAAAGACACAGCAAAAGAGAACTCTGGAATGTGGAAAGAGAAAAGTGAAATGGTTTGGGAAAAACTAGAAGAACAGACCGATACAGGCCATTATATATTTCATCATAACTTACAAAATTGCGTGGAACAGAGTATAAACTATAATGTAAACCATAGTCCACAGTTAGTGGAAATGCTTCAATACATGTTCATCAATTGTAACAAACATACCACACTAATGGAGGATGTTGTTAATGTGGGAAAGTGGGGGGAGGGAATGGGGCATAAGGGAATCCCCTACATTTTTTATGTAACATTTATGTAATCTAAAGTTTCTCTAAAACAAATAAATTTTTATAAAAAGAGCATCAGGGCATCATATACTCAACCCTACAGAAGAAGATGACCTAGGTCTAGTGATTCCTGACTATCTGCCTAGTAATAGAAGGTGGTTCAGGTAAGTTTATCCCTTCTCTGAGCTGAAAGACAGTCCTGATTTCAACACAAGGCAAGCCTGGCACTACTAGTAAGAGGGATCAACCGAGAGATCTACTAAAGTAAGATCCAGGAGGAAGCGCTTCTCTTCCCCCAGCAAGAGAAGACAGAGCTCTAGGGGATGAAAGGAGAAAGCGGAGATCCCATGAGGACAAGTGCTTCGCCCAGCAAGCCTCTTTAAGAACAACAAACTCTCTCTCCCCTGTCCAGAGACAACAGGCAGCCTGGCCACACTGGCAGGGAGGATCCAGCCACAACGAGTGGTGTGGGAAGCCTCTTCATTCTGCAGGCCTGGGATTTTTATCTTCCACTAAGAGAAGCTGGGCCAGACAGGCATCCGCCACAGTTAGGGGAGAAGCTACCACAACACATCCCTAGCCAGGGAAGTGAGCTTTGATCCATAGACGGGTTCCACCCATCCAGTGGCACCAGGTGACCTGGCCTAGGGTAACTTCTTCCAGCCTCTCAGGCAGCACCAGTGGAAACTAGTGGGGACTCCAGTAGCACCACATAAATGAGGCTGAACAAAGTAGTACTGCACAGACCCTGAAAATTAACATGCCGTTGGACCCACAGCCAAACCAGTATTCCAGGAGCTGCATGCTAAACATAAACAGGGTGCTGCATACTAACATTTAAAATACACAGCTTTACTTGCAGACTTTAGTGCTTTTCTCTAAGTATAAAGGGGCACATAGGCAGAAAACCATTAAGTACACAGAAGGCTTGAGCAACACCATCAGCCGTCTTGACCTAATGGGCATTTCTAGAACACTCCACACAGCAGCAAGGAACACGGTGGGAGAAAATGGCGGCGCTCACTGGGATGCAGAGACTGGCGATTGCAGGCAGGAAGTTTATTGGGAAGCTCTCCCAACCAAGGGCGTCTGAAGAATAGACTTCAGCACCGCCACCAACATGGCGGGGTCTGAAGAGAGACTTCAGCCGGCTCCTGGAAGGGGGTGGATATGACTATACAGTACATCAATAGGCAGGGAAACCTTAGTCCCTGGGGAGGGGGTTGAGTCCGAGGACAGCCTGGGGCCAATAAGGGGCTGTAAAAGTAAATTCCTCTTGCTTATGGCTTGTGGGTAGTGGGCTAGGAGGTGGGGTATTCTTGGAATGCAGGAGGGTTTGGTGGTGCTTGGAAGGGTTGAGGATCCTTATCTGCTCCGTTCCCACTGTGATACGGGTCCTTCGTTCACTCTTGGGGCAGATGCACCTAGGCTATGCCTTGCTCAGTCATTGGGATGGAGCCACAGCCTTATGACCTGTTCATTACTGCAAACCCTGTACGAGGGAACCTCTAACAAACACACGGTCTTTTCATGTGTACTTGGTACATTCACAAAGACAACGTTCGGGGTCAAAAAATTTCAAGAAATTTTAAAGAATTGAAATCATACCAAGTAGGTTCTTTGAACATAATGGGCTATAACTAGAATTCAAAAATTAACAAAAATGTGAACCAAGATGTCAAAAAGAATGTCACAGGGGAAATTAGAAAAAAATTTTGAATAGAATAAAATGAAAATACAGCATATCAAAATTTGCCAGATATATCTAAAGCAGTGCCATCTTTACATGGGAAAAAAAGAAAGAATAAAATACAAATAAATTGGAATGGAAGAAGTGAAACAAACTTTATAGATGATATAATGGATGTATAGAAAATCCAAATGAATGTACCAGTAAATTTTAATAAAATATAAGGTTAGCAAGATTGCTGGATGTAAGATTAATATATTCAAATCAATTGTAGTGTGATATATTTGCAAAAATAGCTAAGTAAATATAAAATATGAGTTCAATCAAACAAAAATGTGCAAGGCTTCTATATAAAACTAGAAAACAGTGTTGAGAGAAAAATAAATGGCAGATTATGTTAAGACACAATATCATAAAGATGCCAATTTTTAACAATTATGCTATTGATTAAATATAATTTCAATAAAGTCACAGTATAATTGTGTGAATATATTTATATAGAGATTTAAAGGATTAGCTAACAAAATACTCATTTTTAAAGATATATTTATTTATCCCCCCATCTTGGTTATTTGCATTGCTGGGTCTGTTCATTGTGTGCTCATCTCCCTTTTTAGGAGGCACTTTTTAGGAGGCACTGGGAACCACACCCGGGACCTCCCATGGAACAAAATACTCTTGAATAAGAATTTTGAAGGAATTATTTACTCTCCTGAGTATCAATATTCAGAGGCTTTAGTGATTTGGTCCTTGTGGTACTCGTGAAAGAAAAAAACAGAATGGTGAAACATGGTTGCATTCAGAAATACACATACACACTCACACAATTTATAACATAGAGGGCATAGAGAGGAATAGAGAAATGATAATCTTTGCTATAAATTATGCTCCATCAATTAGAAATGATATATTAAAGTATTGAATTCTCTTCTAGTTAATAGCATCATAAATACAGTTTTACAAAAAATAAACCAAATAGATTGTAGATTGAAATGTAAAAGGTGAAAAATAAAAGAGATAAAGGAAAAGAAAAAAACCCACAGATTAATATAGGAGATTTTCTTCATGAAATATGGTTAATTGCTGAAATAGGTCCAAAAAAGCACTAATACCCTCAAAATCATAAATTGAACCATGTTAACATTAATAAATTCTGTTCATTTGTTGTTGTTGTTTTGCTTTAACACTTCAAGAGATTTAAAGGAATTAAGTTTTGCATGACCGATTCTTTGAAAATGAATGCCTTACCTCAATGAACCATATGCTACCTATAAAGAATTGAAGGTACCCTCCCAAAGTGAGGCACTTTTGTTAATTTATGCTAATTGCTCTGGCTGGGAAAATTGGCCTCTCTTTAACAATTCATCCATTGAGCCAACACCATTCCACAAATCAAATTGGAGCTACAGAATTACTGCTACCTCCTTCCCTAATCACTCAGTACATATCCAAGCTGAAGTACTGGTCCCTTCTTACACCCTTTCCCGCCCCCACAATCCCTTACCATTATACATACATTACAGAGTATTTCCACATGTACACTCAAACACCACTTCCCCTATGCAGCAAACCCTGCTTTCTCTTCCAAGGCTACAAAGCTAAGTAAGACATGATTCCTGAGTCTCCTGGGCTCCAGCTTAAGCCCTGCGAGTGCAGGAACTCTATCTTGTTTAACAAGATTTGATCCTTCACAAGTGCCTTCAAGAAAAGACACCCAATGGATGTGAAATGAAGGAAGGAAGGAAGGGAGGGAGGAGAATTAATTGAATGACAGATCTATTTCCTGAGTTTAAAAAATTACTTTATTATTTATTTCTTTCATACACTTATAAATTTAAATCAATTATTTGGATAGAGTGTTCAACATATGCTTTTTGTGTTTTTTTCTTTTCTTTCTTTTTTTTTTTTTTTGGTCAATATATGGTTTTTCCCAATTAATTTATTTGCTGAATGTCTAGCTCTCATCCTTTCTTTGCTGACCTTTGGTTGAGTTTTCAGGATGTTGCCACCTGGATGTCTATTTCTATTTTTCTCTCTTTCCCTCTCTTGTATTCCTTTAAAATTGTGAGCTAAGAAAGTTACCCTAAATGACAAACCAATAGTATGGTTGAGGCGGTGACTCATATTCATCACCCTCTGAGCAGGACAAAGAGCCCTCA